>OZ024797.1:26569636-26647136 GCA_964017045.1 Omphiscola glabra | reverse complement strand
GACTTTTAACAACGCTCCCCAGAATAGTAATAATATAAAATAAATGAATATGAGAATAATTCAGTTTCGAAGTTTTCCTTCTTTGGTAAACTTGGTAGCTAGCTAGATGAAACAAAGAGTTCTCCTCCTTTGGTTAACTTGGTAACTAGCTAGATGAAACAAAGAGTTCTCCTCCTTTGGTTAACTTGGTAACTAGCTAGAAGAAACGAAGAGTTCTACATCTTTGGTAAACTTGGTAACTAGCTAGATGAAACAAAGAGTTCTCCTCCTTTGGTTAACTTGGTCACTAGATTGATGAAAAAAAAATCTGCAAGCAATGCGGGAAGAAAGAAAACAAGAGACAACAAAACATTTAAACATCTGCTGCTGCTTATAAAAATGCGAAATTAAACCACCCATGAAAAACAAAGTCCTTAAATTTATAAACATTTTTGGATGCACTTATGCAGCTTTACAAGATTTATTATTTATGCGATTGTAACTATTGATCTTTGTTAGGGGAATAGTTTTTATCGAACTTACTGTACATGTAAAACCTTACAGACTATAGATATATTGAGACCCATCAATCATCAACATCATCATGTCCCTTTAGTCCTTCGACCGTTGGGGCGCCACAGATGACATGTACACTATTCTTCTCCATGTATTAATCTCTGTCTTCTGCCCTATGCATAGAATCGCCTAGTTTTAATCCCGTCTATTCTTTGATATTATCTTCCCATCTTTTTCTCTGTCTTCTTCTTCCTCCTCTAGTGGTGCCCTGCAAGATTTCTTTAGCGAGCCCTTGTTTTCTGGTCACGTGGCCATACCATTCAAGTTTGCGCTTTTTTTTACAGACACCAGGAGGTCATTGAGACCCAAATACATTAAAAAAATACTAAGCACATAGCAGCAGATACATAATTAATCTCCACACCAAAACACGAAATCGTTGAACACATAATATTTTATTCAACTTCCCTTTAAGAAACGGGTAGGGGATGGGGCTGAAAATTTGATAGAAAGTGATGTCATGTCTATGTGCCAAGTTTCAGCTCAATGTTATGACGGGAATGGGGTCAATTAGCTTCCCCTTGAAAACACAGGAAAAACTGATTTTCCGGAATTGAGGGTGGAGGATGAGTTGAAAGAACGTGTTTTCATTGGCAATGAGTCTATATGAAAAGTTTCAATTCGAAAGAATGATGGGAAGTGGTGGGTCAATTAGCCTTCAGAAGATTTCGCCCCCACAAGGAAAGAAAAACACGAAACAAGGTGAAGTTAATATAAATGATTTTAAAACAGAAGATTTTTTTTCTAAAATGTAGATGACAGCGAGTTGTTATACCTTAGTTTTATTAATGTATTCGTTTTTTGCATGTTCATGTTATTAAGATATATATATATAAAGTTTCTTGACCATCTCTCTGTAATGGTGGACATACACTTTTCCTTACTATCTCTGTAATGGTGGACATACACTTTTCCTTACTATGCAGCACACCTGAAATTGCCACCAGACTTACACAAATTGCGACTGAGTTGAATCGTCTAGCGCCCCTTTCTAAGCTAGTGAGCGCCACAGTACACACACACACACACTCACACACAAACACATAGACATAGACACACACACATACATACACACATACACACACATATTCACTCTCTCTATACACACAAACTCACACAACACTCATTCACTTTCTCTCTCTCCCTCTCTCTCTCTCTCTCTCTCTCTCTCTCTCTCTCTCTCTCTCTCTCTCTCCCTCTCTCTCTCTCTCTACTTAAACACTTACTCTCACACCACCGCCTTTAATAACAGGAAATACAAAATCTAGAACAGGGTTAGGTCAAAGTTCAAAAACTGAGCTAAAGAAAGACCATGGTTCCACAAAATCAGACGTTTAGTTCAACTTCATTCCGTACGACGCCATATTTATTTCAGTGTTCGAAGTCTGCAAAGGAAACTGTTTTAAAATTGTAAGTTTAAGAATTTAATTCAGCAGGGTGCTGGAGTCGGTTCGATCTGGGTCGGACAAACCGGTTGTTTATTATAGCATATTCTATTTAACAATTAGTTAAATGTAGCATATTCTATCTAACCGCTTGTTAAATGTAGCATATACTACCAAAATGCTTGTTTAATGTAGCATATTCTACCGAACAGGTTGTTAAATGTAGCATATTTTACCAAACTGTTTGATAATGTAATATATTCTATCTACGTGGTTTTTAAGAATGTCAAAAAATAAAAAAAGAATATACGAATAGATTGACGTCTATTCTAAGACCGACTTGAACCGAAAGATTATTGCTTGGTTGACTTTACACCGCAGATTAAATTGTACGCCGTTCCAGTGAAATACATGTCTGTAACTTGAGTTTTGCTGTGCACATCTAGACCAGATGGATAAAGTAGAAAAGCTATGCACATCTAGACCAGATGGATAAAGTAGACAAGCTATGCACATCTAGACCAGATGGATAAGTAGACAAGCTATGCACATCTAGATCAGATGGATAAAGTAGACAAGCTATGCACATCTAGACCAGATGGATAAAGTAGACAAGCTATGCACATCTAGACCAGATGGATAAAGTAGACAAGCTGTGCACATCTAGACCATATGGATAAAGTAGACAAGCTGTGCACATCTAGACCAGATGGATAAAGTAGACAAGCTGTGAATATCTAGACCAGATTGATAGAGAAGACAAGACGTGCATATCTAGACCAGATGGATAAAGTAGACAAGCTGTGCACATCTAGACCAGATGGATAAAGTAGACAAGCTGTGAATATCTAGACCAGATTGATAGAGAAGACAAGACGTGCACATCTAGACCAGATGGATAAAGTTGACAAGCTGTGAATATCTAGACCAGATTGATAGAGAAGACAAGACGTGCACATCTAGACCAGATGGATAAAGTAAACAAGCTGTGAATATCTAGACCAGATTGATAGAGAAGACAAGACGTGCACATCTAGACTAGATTGATAGAGAAGATAAGATTTGCACATCTGTACCAGATTGATAGAGAAGACAAGATGTGCACATCTGGACCAGATTGATAGAGAAGACAAGATGTGCACATCTGGACCAGGTTGATAGAAAAGACAAGATGTGCACATCTTGACCAGATTGATAGAGAAGATAAGATGTGCACATCTGGACCAGATTGATAGAGAAGACAATATGTGCATATCTGAACCTGATGAATAGCTCCAAACACGGTACACCATCAATTCTTAAATTTGAAACCAATATCTACGGCTGTTGCAATATCTACGGCTGTTACAATATCTACGGCTTTTACAATATCAAAGGATGTTACAATATCAAAGGTTGTTACAATATCAAAGGCTGTTACAATATCTACGGCTGTTACAATATCTACGGCTGTTACATTATCTACGGCTGTTACAATATCTAAGGCTGTTACAATATCAAAGGCTGTTACAATATCTAAGGCTGTTACAATATCAAAGGCTGTTACAATATCTAAGGCTGTTACAATATCTAAGGCTGTTACAATATCAAAGGCTGTTACAATATCAAAGGCTGTTACAATATCTAAGGCTGTTAAAATATCTAAGGCTGTTACAATATCAAAGGCTGTTACAATATCTAAGGCTGTTACAATATCTAAGGCTGTTACAATATCAAAGGCTGTTACAATATCAAAGGCTGTTACAATATCTAAGGCTGTTACAATATCAAAGGCTGTTACAATATCAAAGGCTGTTACAATATCAACGGCTGTTACAATATCAAAGGCTGTTAACTGACTGCTGATTAAAAAAAAATAATGATAATAGAATAATAATTATTATTATATATGTATCAATCAACATTTAAAAACAAAAATTATTAATGTGTAACCATACTTCTTTAAAATAATAAAATTTACAGTATAATATTTCAATGAGGCGCTGGCCCCGCTTATCATAAGATTCAGTAGGTTTAAACAAACAATGGATACAAAAACGTTGACAGCCGCTTGCTAATAGGTGGCTTTGTCTTTCCCAGCTTGTATATTACCAAATTTGCGTAGGAGCAGATCGCATCAGCACAGTCTGCTCACTAACCAAAAGAAATTAGAACAGTATAACACTGTATTAGAATAAGAATTGCTTTCGAATACTTCAAAATAAAACACTCGCCAACTCCTGTTTTTTCTTAACGAATTGGCTATAGGTACACGGGTACCAGAATTGAGAGGTTGGGATTAAAAAACGATTTAAAATATTATTGTTGGGTTTGTAAGACCAAATGAGGTAACAAATGAAAGATAATTGAATGTACTATACGTTTGAAATCTTAATTCTTCATTTAACTAAAATAAACTACCACAAATGACATCCGAATAGCATTGAGTTTAATGTGTCCCGGGTCCCAAAGGGGGCGCTGCGTGTCCGTGTACATTTTGACTAATGCTGTTCGGATGTCATTTGTAGTAGTTTATTTTAGTTAAGATGAATAATTAAGTTTAAAAACGTATAGTACATTCAGTTATCTTTCATTTGATACCTCATTCGGTCTTACAAACCCAAAAATAATATTTTAAATCGTTTTTTAATCCCAACCTCTCAATTCTGGTAACCGTGTACATACAGATGCAGCCTTTTCTTAATGTCAGTGGGGAGAAATCTAGAAACGATAGACCTAAGGGGAGATAAATATATCGGGTATAATATGTTTCTGTTATTCTCCTGCAGCCCGTCGTGTGACATCATGGACTGGTCAACTGTGTTGATAGCAAGCACCGTCCTGCTGGTCATCTACTGGTGGTTCTCAAGAAAAGACAACAAACTACCACCGTACCCAACGAGACCCTTACCATTTGTCGGTCATTTGTTCACCCTGAAGCCAGACGTGCGACCCCAGTTCAAGAAATGGCACAAACAATTTGGGGGGATCTTCTGGTAAAGAGATTCAATAAATATGACCTTTGACACCACAAGTAACTTTAGTATGTTCAAATATTGTCTTGGGTGAATGTCTTTAGCTTAAAAGTAGATGTTACCAGACCTTAGCCAGGTAATAATGGAAAGCTGTTTGCGCCCCGCTGTACCACGCTAAACCGCTGTACCACGCTAAACCGCTGTACCACGCTACCCGCTGTACCACGCTACCCGCTGTACCACGCTACCCGCTGTACCATGCTGTACTCGCTGTACCATGCTGTACTCGCTGTACCCGATGTTACGAATGTTCGTTTACGATAGTTCCAGCGTCTAATTCTAAACCTCCCTCGACGCCCAACAATTCTACCCACTAGCGCACCCTATTAAACAGTCATATGGAAATTCCTGGAACCGCCTATGCTTTTATAAAAGTGTAGCACGCACAAACACATTTCTTCAATTTAAAGAAGCAATGGCGTTGAATGTAGCACGATTTTAAACATGACTATCATAGAATGCTACCTACATCATACAAATGAAACAACCCTTATAAATAAAGTTTTTCGTATAAATCCTTTATAAAATGTAATATCGAGCAATTTAAGGGGGGGGGGGGCTAACAATTTTGACAAAATATGCCTGCAAGTAACGCATTTATAAGAACCCAATTTAGTTTAGTGCCCCCCCCCCCCCCCCACGAGGCTTGCAACCACACATTTTTTCCACGCTCCTGAACTACATTAATATTCTAATTCCAACCCGCTGTTTCAACAGCATATTTTTTCAGCAACAATTTATAAAAAAGTATATATTTATTTAAGTGCTGAAAATGTATATGTACAGGGCATTCAAAACATTTCCATTTGTTGAGATCAATAAAAGATTCCTATCTTATCTTATCTTAAAAATATTTAAAATTTTTAATTTTATCTTGATTAATGTTCTCTTAATTCAGCAAGAACACTAATTTTCTTGTAAGATATTGGAATATTTGTATTACTATTATTCTCTTTTAGTTCTAAATTTAGGAATGGTAACAGTGCAGTGAATATTAGGGCACGTTAACGTAATGGGCAATGAAAAAGCAGACACCATGGAGAAAACCGGGGGCTGCCCAGCCTCAGCCAGACTTACCAGTGGCGTATCTGGGTGTCAGGGTTTCTTTCAGGCATCTCTCCGAAAACACTGCTGGGTATAAAAACCGGTTAGCGGACCATTTTCGCATGAAATGGTTCAGGCAGTGGGCAGACAACACGGCAGCCAGAGGTGTATTCGCTAACATGCCGTCTCCTAGCAGACAGGGCCATTGGTGGGGGTTAGGTCACAGGCAGCAGAGTCTAACGTCACAGATGGGCCCTGAGTACTGACCCATCGGCACATTTTTAAGCAGGCTAAATCATTACAGGGACCCTACCTGCCGGCATTGCAGCCTGGTCCCTGAAACTCTAGCGCCTCTTTTGACCGAATGTCCCTCCCTAGATGTTTCAGGGGAGGCCAGGGCGGCGGGAGACCGCTACGTGAAGAAAGTGTTATATGGCACAGCCCATCAGATGGAGCTGATTGCCAATGTACTAGCCTGTGTCATAAGAGAAAAATCTCAGACCCTCACCAGAATATATGCTTCAGATAGCGCTAAATTAAAAAAAATATTTTTTAATCACTTTATAAGAAAGAGAACATTGATTTTTGAAAATAAAGAAAGTGAATTCATTGTGTTTAAGAAGGTACAAACGCAGCTTCTGCTGCCACTATAGTTACGCCGATGAGTAGAGATTGTGGTAATGAAGTGTTTAAAATAGCTGGTTCTACTTTGTTATGAGTCTGAGATCAGATCAGCAGTAACCGAAGTAAAACGTTATTTTAAATACTATTATAGGCAGCTCATCATGTCCCATGTCAAAAGTTTGTGCCACTGAAACTCTCAATACTGCTATGCTATTTTATTCCAGTTTAAACATGGCGGGAATACACCTTGTCGTTCTCAACGGATATGACGTCATCAAAGAAGCTTTTTTAAAGAAGGCCGACGAGTTTTCAGACAGAGCTCCTTTCTACTTTGACCAGGTATAAACAAAACACATTTTAACAAGTTCACGAAGAATTTAGCACTTTGCATGTTATTAAAAAAAGAAATTTAATTGCGTACCAAATGTAAAGTTGAAACAGACCAGTAGATTGACCAGCTATGCACTACACACATTCAATATAAACCGAAATACACTGGTACCTCGGGCTACGAACTTAATTCGTCCCAGAACTCGGTTCGTAACCCAAAAACATTCGTAACTCTAGGTACCACTGTATATCATGTTTGACTTTCTTGGATGTTTGACTGGTAGTATTTTTAATTTTATATTTGTGCAGGCAACTGGAATGTTTAACAAAGGAATAACGTTTGCCAACGGACAAAACTGGAAAGAGCAAAGGTCGGTGACGTTGTCCATTCTCAGAAACTTTGGCATGGGCAAAAATCTCCTCGCGGAACTGATCCAGACCGAGGTCGAGGCTTTCGTGGAGCTGGTGGTCGGTTTGAATGGGCAGCCCGTCGACATGAGGGTCAACACCAACATGACCATGGCCAATGTCATCAGCGCGTTTGTCGTTGGTCGGAGATTTGATTACGATGACCCAACGTTTCAGGAACTCATGAGAAAGCTGAGAATCCTCGTTGGCGATCAAACTGCGAGCGAACACATCAATTTTCTCCCGTTCCTCAGCAAACTGCCTGGGGATTATTTCGGCGCCAAACGCCTGGATGCTAACGCGAAGGATGTTATTGATTTCTTATTAAAAAAATTCGTCAGGGAAAAGACAAAAGACAACCCAGAAGCTGACACGGCGAACAACTTTGTGGCAGCTTACTTGATGGACAGAAACAAGAAAACGAAAGCTGGCGAGGCGACGCTCGAGGACGAGGAAAACATCGTCAAGATCATAAGCGACCTCTATTTTGCAGGAGCAGAAACGACCAGCACAGCGCTGCTCTGGCTCGTGCTGTACGCCACCGCATACCAAGACGAGCAGCAGAAGGTCTACGATGAAATCGAGAGCGAGATTGGCAGTGAGCGCCATCCGACGATACAGGATCGGACAAAGCTCGTGCACCTCAACGCCTTCATCTTGGAGGTGCTGAGGCTGGCTAGCGTTGCCGGCCTGGGGTTCACCCACCTCAACCCCAACGAGGCGACCCTAAGAGGGTTCAAGATTCCAAAAGAAAGCTTCATTATCCCAAATTTGGACTCCATCATGTACGACAAGAAAATCTGGGGCGATGACGTCATGTGCTTCAGACCGGAACGGTTCGTCGCGAACGACGGAAAATTGAAAATTCCGGAACAGTTCATTCCGTTTTCCATCGGACGCCGCGTGTGTCTTGGCGAGGGCTTTGCCAACACGGTCATGTTCCTGTACACGGCTGCCTTGTTCCAGAGGTTTAAACTGTTGCCGAAGGACGTCGCGTCCAGTCCTGAGGTTAAGTACGTGTTTGGTCTGGATGTTTCCCCGGCACCTTTCCAAGTTCGGTTTATTGACAGGAGGAAGATTTGACTTTAATATATGACCTGGAAATGACTGGTTACTATGTACTACTCTTTTATGTTTGTTACCATCTTTTCTTTTTTTTTAGTTTGTCGGTTAGCAAAAAATAGCGACACATTTGGTTTTTTTTATATGCTCTAAAAACATTCTCGTTTTATTATTGAAGTTGAAAGATGTTATTTCAAAAAAAAAATGATGCCACCAGGGCCGTAGTAAGACTCGCGGAGGCCCCCAGGATGCCCTAATTTCCCCCACTGTCCACTCGTAAACATAAGGTTAGCCAGAGGTTATCATTCATATATATATACATATATATATATATATGGGCCTTAAATGATATAGTCTAAGTGTGTTATGGGGGCTAGTGCAAATAACATGTGTCATACATCTCCCACTGATAGCGCCACTCCGAATCTCTCATTCAAATGTCGCTGTACTATTTCCGACCGAGCGATATGCGTTTGTCTTTTGCTATCTTGCTGTTTGCCCTATAGTGATCATCAAACAGATCCAGTTATCTACTGAATAAAGTCGCAAATGGATATATAAGATACATACAAAAAGAATTGGCTGGTGTAACTGGCGCCAGGTGGATAACTTAGAAGCGTGGGTAAATATGTACTGGCGTCTAAATCCCAATTCTCGTGTCTGTCACGTGATCAGATCTGAAAATATTGACGTGGTCATGAAATGAGCTACTCCTGATATCAAAGCGCATTAAAGACGTATCTTAGGGAGATGATAATTAGAGAAATTGTTATACAAAATAGAAGTCTTAATTGAAAAATGAAGCATCAAAATATCAATCCACCCAAATGCGTGACTACGCCCATTAACTGTATATACGGAAAATTGTAAAATATATATTATTTACCTATTTTAAATTTGTATCTGTAAACAAATGTTCACGTTCGTAAAATTATCTTTTACAACGGAAAAAATATTTGACATAAAAAAAAAGAATAGCTGACCTTTTTCCTATGCCCCGAACTAAATAGATATTAAATAGAGTTTCTGAAAATGTGACAAATATTTTTAAAAAATGTTATATATATATATAAAGGAAATTTTATATCGATATAATTGTTTCATGATAATAATAAATGTACTGCCCCCCTTTCAACCCTCGTGAACTGTATTTTTGGTAATGTTAAAACAAACTTTTATTTATTTCAAAAAATCTATATTAACATTTAAAGCTGTAAGTGTCAGTTCAAATGATCAAATTTCGCGTCAAATTGTTGTATGAACGCACTATTTTGTGCGTGGATTCTTTTTTTGGGGGAATTTGATCAAATAAAAATGTGAAAGTTGTGACAAAGCTTCATACACGAATTGCATCAAATGCCTGAAGGAAAATTTGATCGTGTGAACTGACCCTTAGCGTCAGTTCACACGATCAAATTTCGCGTCAAATTGTTATATGAACGCACTATTTTGTGCGTGGTTTCTTTTTTGGGTGAATTCGATCAAATAGTAATTTGAAAGTTGTGACGAGGCTTCATACACGAATTGCATCAAATGCTTGAAGGAAAATTTGATCGTGTGAACCGACCCTTAGCGTCAGTTTTGATGCGATTTTTGTATGAAGCCTTGTCACAACTTTCAAATTACTATTTTATCAAATTCCCCCAAAAAGAAACCACGCACAAAATAGTGCGTTCATACAACAATTTGACGCCAAATTTTAAGCTAATATGATGGTGTGAACTGACGCTAATAAAATGGAATTTGGAGACTACAAATATACCCACTCTTTTCCTCGCCCTCGAAATGTATATAAGAAAATTTTTAAAATACATGGTCCAATTTATTATTATATTTTTTTAGCTACATACCATAGTCAATGATGTAATGTCTCTTTGGTTTTGAGATGATGGGCCAGTACATTAAATATTGTTGCCCCATGGGATCCGTTTTGTATCACCAATAAACATATTTACTCATAACATGTGCACTTCTTTTCACCCTTTTCTTTTAAGGAACACTTGAAATTAGTGAATTTTAATGTATTGTTAAAAACAGATATTTATATATCTGTTAAATATAATCAGTTCATTTTACATATATTTATTATAATGAATATTTTAGAGTATACCTGCTATCTTTCAGATTCCGCACCAGGTGATTAAGATGCGTGCGCAGTAACACACTTGCGCATGTAAGGTGATGACGTGTGTGTTCGGCACGCGAAGACATCCAACATAAAAGGGAAAATATAGCGTCCTACATAAGCGTGAAATAAAAGGTCTACTTTAATATTCGAGGTGTTCAGACGTGTAAATCCACATTATTTTATAAACGATAATCCAGGAAACTTTCAACAACTCACTAACGAGAACCTCTTACCAACTGGAGCACACTTTCTTAATCTCTTGTTAAATCCAAAATAACTATAAAAAAAAAAGCAACACTTAAACCAAAACCCATAGCAACCAACACGTCATCCCATAGACCCCAAAATGTCATAAATAAATACTGCATAGCAACAGTTACACAGTTAATCTCAAGACCAAAAACATCAACCAAAGAATCATTTAACAACGATAACAATTCACGGCAACAACCTTTCACACTAACAACACTAATACTCACACCTCTGACAATGTCGTGAAAAACATTTAAACATATTCAAAACAAAATAAACTTTACTCATAGAAATGAGTTTTCGAATATAATTATACACTTCTCCAGCCGTTTCACATTTTTAACGTTACTTTTATTTTTCTTATCCCTTTCATTTCGTTTCAAATCTCCAAATTAGTTTTATAAAAATCCTTCCTAGCAGTCACATACAGAGTGTTGCTATTTCTTTCATCCATAATGTTCATAACGTCATCACAAGATGGCATTCTCTTATATTTTAGGCCACCTGAAGCATGGGGCCTGTCAAAGTAGTTCTCCATCTGGACGTCAGTTATTTTACAGCTAATTCAAAAGTCGTCAGAGCAAATACAAGTCTTACACCTCAAACGATCTTCTTTTTATATGTCTTAGTCATACCGCCTCAATGTATAGCGTACGTCCTTCATTCATTTAACTAATCTCTGCCCTTGTGCCAATATTTTAAGCCCATTCCACGTGTCACCGTTTCTATAAATCCCTGTTAAGAAACACAGAATTTATCTGACAGAAGTGTCTCGTCTCATCTCCCGCCACTTCACAATCAATTTGAGAACTAGACTTTTCCGTGCGACAAAACACAAGAAAACAAACAAACCTTGGCAGCCATGAGCTAAGACATAGACCACCCAGAGAGAAGGTACTTCAGTAAACAGTGCAATGAAGTAACACACAGATCTGAGAGCCATGAGAAGTGTTAGATTCAGACAGATGAGAAATTGCCGAGATCCACCCTTATATTCTGTCGTACTCAAATGACGGAAAGCTAAGCTTTTTCGAATGAGGGAAATAATGATGGCTAAACTGGTGAGTGACATGAGCAGGCAGACCACGACTGGAATCCCAAAAACAATCATGGCTGCTTTGTGATTTCCTATCCAGCAATCATTGTATTTTCCATATTCGACTGTGACGTAGCCAAGCTTGTCAAGCAAGAAACAGACACCCGAAACAAGAATGGGGAAGCACCAACAAACCACTGACGTGCAATAAAAGGATTGGTTACCATTGGACTCTACAGGTTTGTGGTAGAGAGTATACGCCAGATGGACTGACATAAATGCCAACCAAACGAACGATGACAACCATGCGGCATGATGGCAGCTAGCGAATATTTCACAAACCAAACCTGTTGGATAATTGCTAAATAAGAACAAAAGATGAGCGACCAGCAGTGATATGGACATTGACAAAACTATTTTTCCTGGAACATTTTTCCTTAGTTCTGGCAAGAGACCATAAACAAGAAAAACTAGCAACAGAGAGAAGATGGATACGATAGAGGACGCAAGGGTACAATAGTACTCTGCGTCTGAACTTGGGGCCAACACGTTACTTTCATGTTCAAGGTCAACTCTGTGACCTGATTGGTACCTGGAACAAATGAAAGCGCCATTACCTGTTAAGATTTAGTCATTTTTAGAGATTGTCCTAAATATATCCTTACCTAATCTATTTCTCAGTGTTGATTTAATGTGGCTTAATTTATCATCTATGGCGAACGTATCAAAAAGTCGTTTAATGAGAGCGACGTTAGACTCCAGTTCATCATCAACAACATCGTTGTTCGGCAGGATGAGTTGACCCCTGAAGATGAAAAAGTCTTTCCACTGGAGCAGGATGTAAAGCGCTTGCGGGCAATCTTCAGAGGCCAAAGGTTTAACGCACAAAGGAATGGTCAGGCGGTGCAGCTTCAGTTCTGGAACACTGCTCATGAACATCTGGTACTCAGCATTAAAAAACAGTTGACCACTGTTTGGAAGCTCATATTTATCCAGATAGATAACATCGAGATTCATCGGACATCCGTCGGCCTGCACGACGTAGTTCTGTAGCTTCCTGGCAAGAGACCATAAACAAGAAAAACTAGCAACAGAGAGAAGATGGATACGATAGAGGACGCAAGGGTACAATAGTACTCTGCGTCTGAACTTGGGGCCAACACGTTACTTTCATGTTCAAGGTCAACTCTGTGACCTGATTGGTACCTGGAACAAATGAAAGCGCCATTACCTGTTAAGATTTAGTCATTTTTAGAGATTGTCCTAAATATATCCTTACCTAATCTATTTCTCAGTGTTGATTTAATGTGGCTTAATTTATCATCTATGGCGAACGTATCAAAAAGTCGTTTAATGAGAGCGACGTTAGACTCCAGTTCATCATCAACAACATCGTTGTTCGGCAGGATGAGTTGACCCCTGAAGATGAAAAAGTCTTTCCACTGGAGCAGGATGTAAAGCGCTTGCGGGCAATCTTCAGAGGCCAAAGGTTTAACGCACAAAGGAATGGTCAGGCGGTGCAGCTTCAGTTCTGGAACACTGCTCATGAACATCTGGTACTCAGCATTAAAAAACAGTTGACCACTGTTTGGAAGCTCATATTTATCCAGATAGATAACATCGAGATTCATCGGACATCCGTCGGCCTGCACGACGTAGTTCTGTAGCTTCCTGCCTTGAGGACAGCCCATATTTCGACTTCTAAAATTAGTAGATGAAAAATTTTCTTTGACATTAGTGACCTTTACACCGGTAAGCATAAATCGTGTGTTAAGAGCGCCTGAAGCTAAAGTCACGGAAACATTTTTCACTACCGATTCTAGATATCCAAATATATTGAGATTTTTGTAAGAGTAAATAAGAGAGAAAGAGAAACAAATTTTATTGGTGTCGTTTTTACACAATTGAAAAATATCTGCAGCATCCGCCTCTGGGTGCTTTGTTTCTTCTATCATAATTGTCCAAGTACCTCCTCCGTCCTGTAACACCTCACAAAATTGTATGTGGATGTCTTCATTACCCAAGCGACCGAATTTGTTGAAAGTTATTTCTGGATTTTTCTCACTGGCTTTCATTTCAATCATTTGTCGCGTGCTTTCACTTACTTTAAAACAGCGCGTGAACTCACCACCGGAACACATCACACTCTCTGTTGTTTTCATTGTATTTCCGTCAACGTGTCTTTTTAGAAACTCCAACAAAAAAAAATAAAGCTCGAACGCTACTCGTGTAAAGTTATATACACCTTTGTCTGGATTGGACGCTTTCCATCTATAAAGGATATCACGCAGAGAAGAAAAGTACCGTATACTTGAAGACGGGTGACCATCAGACGGCCGGTGGTCTTGTAGCCTCTCCGTGTCTCGCAATTTTTTGGGATATTCAAAAGCAAAACTCATTGCGATTTTATCCTCAGTTTTAAACTTGTACGATGGGAAACTTTGCGAGCTGAAATAATTCAAAGTACGACGAAAGTCACACAGAGTCCTGTCCGCTTCTTTACCGCTGCAATCAATTTGTTGATAAGGTTTAGCCCAAATCTGCGCCGTATCTGAGCTGCACAGAAATGACAAGTTTTTTCGAAAAATCAGCTGTTCTGACAAATCACTTTCTGATTCTGTGCAGTGCCCGTGATTCGTTTTCACGTGAAAAATCCGCTTTTTAAAATCAAAAAGTAACCGAAAACTATATTTTGCTTTCATATAAAAGAGTAAGTTGACACGGCATGTATATTGCCACTTTAAACAACGGGATCCTTGGGTGTGCGCAACAAAACTGTTTACGACGGAAACATAACAATAAGGGTTCCAGAACATGGTTATAGCATACGTAGGTTGCAAATTCGAATCCACAAGAAATATTGGTTTAAAATATCTACGACATAAAAGGAGAGACACATTTGTTTTGGAGTCATAATCTACGTTTTCTGAAGTAACGTTGGAATTAAGATCTAATTCTGTAATTTTATGGGGTTCCCTCAGGTTTCCTGTGCACATTCGACTATAATCATAGTCTTTATGGGTGTAGACATTTTTGCATGAGTAATTTTGGATTATCTCGTATAGATTCATTTGAGATGTTATATTTGAAATTTGTTTATCGTCGCCACAATCAATGTTAGACATGATAGATTCCATTGAAAGTGGATCTATTCCATTACAAATTCCACAAAAAACGTTATAAGTTCGAAACGTTAAGTCTGATTCTATAAAATTCTTGTGCATGTACAGCAGCGGATGTTTCTCAGTAGTATAATGAGGATCCTTACTCGCTTCTTCACAACTCAGCTGAATCTCTTCCATCGAGATTCCTTGAAAACAGCGCAAACTTTTGGAGTCCCCCATTTTGATTTTCTCAAAAAGTTCTGAAAATCTCTGCATGGTTTCTTCGTCTCTCCCACATTTGGTTATCGTGACAACCCCTACCGTGCCGGTCCCAACACACGACGACAGCTCCAGCCATTTTATGACCGTCATCAGTCTGACCACTTGGCTGTAGGACGTGTACTTGGACAAGGTCGCGTTCAACATCGCGTCGTCGCTCTGGTCAATGGAAATGGAGAGACACTTCCTGTAGAAGTCCTCACAGCAGTCGCCGTACAGCCAGCACACGTCGTCGCAGTAGCACTTCTTCTGATTCCCTTTCCTCCCACATTGTCCAACGCAGGATTGTGTGGTATCATCGCAATCCATTTGCTCCTTGACTAGCCGGAGAAACTTGTCAAAGGAATGGACTGGATGAAAACACCCTGTCACGCTCTTAGACACGTTTACAGCGTTGACGTCATTTCCGAAATCTTTGATCTTTTTAAATGGCCTGTCATTCATCTTTCCTTCCAATATCGAGTTGTTACTTGTCTCACATTGAAGTTCAGAAGTAACAGCTGTAAACAATAATAAACAGTTGTTATTACTTTCTGGTGATTGAAAAAGAAAAGAATGTTCAATATCATTTTATAAATCTAAACTATGGTAAATTGTACAACCGCCAGTTTTTGTCCTTAAATGAGACTGATATTTATGCTTTTTACCTTCAATAAGGAAACAAAAAATAGACAAACTGATTGAAAAACATAAGGGAAGAACATTTAGAAAAACTATTTCAGAATTATTTTTAATCTATTTAAAAATAAATTAGGAATATAAGTTTCAAATAAACATATACACAATACTTTATGCATTCTTTTTCTTAAAATACACATAATTCTCTGATGGTTACATATCTTCTCGTGTCACCACATACAAACATAAATTGCATAAATTTAAACTGGAAACAAAGCTCTTTAATAAATTTTTAAAATTATTATAAATGAAACGTTCCCTATCACTTTGATTGAAGAAGTTTCGTTGGGGGAGCGGAAATCGAGAGACCCCACCCAAGTCTCACTAAAGAAAGTGGGGGAGATGTCTGGGGAGGGGGGCTGAGCCCCTACACACGAAGTTAATTTTCTATCATTCCGACCTCAGCCGGAGACCAGCAGAGGAAAGGCTGTTACAAATGTACGCTCCCTTGATCTGTCTGTGTTTATAAAAATACTTAAATTTGATTAGTTACTAAGCTGAAATTTGCCTTAACATGTTTATATATGATAAGTTGCCATGGTCTGTGTGTTTGTGTGTGTGTGTATACATAATTAATTTTTAGTGGTTAATGAAGTGTAACTTTGTATACTTTTTTTTTAAAAAATTTAAAGATCAGAGATTATTAATTTTAATTTAATTTTTTTTTAAATCCGTCCAAAAAAAGGGCCGTCACCCTTAACTGGCGCATACTGTCAGAAGGAAGGAATTCACACCCGCATGGCCTGTACGCTCACAAAGAGGACCGTCACACCCAAATGACGCTGACTGTCACAAAGAGGGCCGTCTCACACACACACCCAAATGGCGCACGCTGACACAAAGAGGACCGTCACACCCAAATGGCGCTCACTGTCACAAAGAGGGCTGTCACACACACCAAAATTGTGCGTACAGTCACAAAGACGGACATCCCACCGAAATGGTGCGTACAGTCACAAAGAGTGGCATCCCACCCAAATGGTGCATACTGTCACAAATGAGTTTTTAAACATATTTTTAAATGTGCCAAGAATGAAAATAGCCGATGTCGGAATGAAGACATAAGTTCATATATATAAATGAATATCTGTGTTTATGTATGTATGTCCCGTGTGCGCTCCAATACCATTCATTCGATTGCAATAAAACTTTGGTGAGTTGTGTTCCGCATGCCCACAAAGGTTTCTGTATAAGTACGAATATTTTAAAATATTACGTTTTGTGTCGGGGCCCTAAATTTGTTTTTTCTTATATGAGCAATAAAAATAAAATTTCAAACAGAGCTATTGGATGGATGGATGGAATTTTAAACAAATATAAAAAGTGACACCTCACTTAGTGAGTGACATAAGTAGTTTTCTGAATTAGTACAAGCATTGAACAATATGCCGTATATGAGCTATAAAAATATAATATCCATACTTTCATATACCATTCATCCGATTCGATAAAACTTTGGTGAGTTATTGTGTCGCACTCCCACAAAGGCTTCTATATTAGTACAACCATTTTACAATATTCCGTTTGGGGCCATGGACCCTAATTTCATATTCTATACGAGCTATAAAATATATTTTCAAACAGAGCTATTGCATGACTGGATGGAATGTAATAAAATACTAACAGCGAAATTTCATTTAGTGTTTGATATCATTTAGTAGGTTTCTGAATTAGTACAACCATTTTACAATATTCTGTATTTTTTGCCGGGGCCCTTAAATTCGTATTTTAATTCTATCAGATACATAAATATAATTTCAAAAAGAGCAGTTGCATGGGTGGATCAATCGCTACAAGTGTTTGGAACCTATTTTTAAAAAAAAACATGCTTCTCACATGGACAGCTGTGTGTGGCCTGCTCACGCGTCGAAAAACCTTCAAATTTATTCGTGTTCACACCAGACGGAAAAAATAAATATATTGTCTAAATAAAAAGTACTTGGAAAAACTAAAATTAAAACACAAACGCTTTCTTTCTTTGGGTGACATTGAAAAGCATGCCGGGTATTTGGTAGTTTGTTATAAATCCGACGGGCCACAGTGAACAGTTGTACATTAAATTGACGGTTAGCAGGTTTCGCTGGACATTCAATTTAAAAAAAAATCTCAACATCTCAGCAATACATTTGTTATAAAGTTCAACCGTTAATTATTAAATATTAATTTTTTTGTCGATTGGTTTTGTTATATTCCTTGTCACAGAGACTTTGGACTAGAAACTCACGTATAAATTGATTTATTTCTTAATTTAAAATGTAAGAAACAACCATAAACAGCAGAGTCGTGAATTTTTGACGGAAATGAAAAAGCAGATTTTATTTCTTACCTATTACGGCGCCGCCCACGATTATCAAGTATAAGGAAATGTAAATCATGTTTCGCTTTCAACAGAGGCGTACGATCAGTTCCTTTATCTTCTGCGTTGGGACTTTGGCGTGTGGGAGTCTTGTCTGAACATCAGGCAGCTGTAGTCACGGTAACCTAAACAAACAACTCATTTTATAACCTTTCATTAACAGAGCTTTGTTAGTGAGTTGTGGCACCACAACCAGTCGTCAGATTCCCCAGGTGTATGTTTCCCATTTTGGTTAATCTTACAAAAGGGCAGGCTATTGAAAACGCAGCTCGTGATGAAATGTTAAACGTCCCAGCACTGGAAAAACATATATAGTTTCTTGTATTGAGAATTTAATCACGGGATCGTGCGGTGGTTTAGGTTATCATTCAGACGTGCAGAGTCCGCGAGACGTTGGACATGACACCAAACAGTCTCTTCGGTTTAACTCACAGACGAGTCCAATTCCATTAGCGTTCTGGCATGATACCAAAAGACTCTTCCGTTTAATTCACAGACGAGTAAAAAAATTGATCACAGGCTACTTGATAAAGCGTAACCTGGTGACAGGCTACTTTGATCTAGAGTAACTTGGTAACGGGCTACTTTGATCTAGAGTAATTTGGTAACAGGCTACTTTGATCTAGAGTAACTTGGTAACGGGCTACTTTGATCTAGAGTAGCCTGGTCACGGGCTTCTTTGATCTATGGTAACCTGGACATGGGCGACTTTGATCTAGAGTAACCTGGTCATGGGCTACTTTGATCTAGAGTAACTTGGTTATGGGCTACTTTGATCTAGAGTAACTTGGTCATGGGCTACTTTGATCTAGAGTAACCTGGACATGGTCAACTTTGATCTAGAGTAACTTGATCATGGGCTACTTTGATCTAGAGTAACCTGGACATGGGCTACTTTGATCCAGAGTAACTTGGTTATTGGCTACTTTGATCTATAGTAACCTGGACATGGGTTACTTTGATCTAGAGTAACTTGGTAACGGGCTACTTTGATCTAGAGTAACTTTGTCATGGGCTACTTTGATCTAGAGTAACTGGACATGGGCTACTTTGATCTAAAGTAACCTGGACATGGGCTACTTTGATCTAGAGTAACTTGGTAACGGGCAACTTTGATCTAGAGTAACTTGGTCATGGGCTACTTTGATCTAGAGTAACTTGGTAACGGACTACTTTGATCTAGAGTAACCTCAAAGAAAATTGCAATAATAACGCTTAGCTGACAGGTAGTAAAAGCAAGTGCTACATTTATTTAACTCTATTTTTACTGTTGTTTGTTCGCTGGCGAAAGCTTCCTGCCGACACGTTGGTTGTTTTGTTGCGTTCTTTTTTTTTTCCTTCTAGTTTTACCCATTCTTCGTTTCGCTCATTTCCACCGTTTAGAGTTAAGAGTGGAATGGCGATGCGTGAACGAAATGCTAGCCTGATCAAGTGAGTTAAATATTTCAGGACCATTGAGTATACACTGTTACTACTTATTTTCTCCCTTTTCTAATATCTCTGTTCTCCCCCTTTTTCTCCTAGGGATGCACTCCCCCAAGGTTTCAACAGTCGTTAAACCTTATTTTTCAGTATGTAAGAGAAAAAAAAAGGAAAACGAGGTAGGGGGTGGGTGATGAGGGTGGCGAAATTTACGAAGTTCGGGTAGCACCGTTGGGCAGACGTTAGAGACATAACGTCACCAATTTGTAAGCGGACCTTCACCCGAGTGGCAGTTTAATGTTTGTGAGGACGTGCTAACGACCTTACGACCCTGAGAGGATAACTAGAATATACAACTCCCACGTGACCACGGAATATCTCGGGATAACGGCTTTATGGGTTTAAAATGTCGGGATATAAGGGAAGGAAGGGGTTAACATAAACCCGCATTCAGCTTTATTCTAAGAAAGAAATTAACAGAAGAACCTGGGGCTGTAAGCAGTCTTTTTGAGGCCCCTTGCCACTTTTCTGTTTTTAATTATTGAGCTATTCAATACAATTTAAAGTATTTTCTATGAATAGTTTTCCACATCACAGTTGTCAGCCCCTGAAATATCAGAGGCAACCTGCAGCAGCAGTCGGTTTATTTTCCAAGAAGTACATTCAGGTGCACCTACTCCAATGCTTGGATGTTTTATACCCGTGACAGAGATTTATTTTCAGTCTCATAACAGAGATCACAAAAACATGCTAAATCTGAAGAGTGCTATGTAAAATGTTGACTTTCCTAAGGACCAGAGTTATGGCTAGGTATAAAGGCGAGGAAAACTTTTAAGTCAGATCTCGAAAAGAAGATTAACTGGAGTGTTTGAACTAACTTCAAGAATATATCGAGATCGCTGCGTTTAAAGCGTTCGCAGTCCACTCTCCGAGGGTCTGGACGGCTTTGCTTCCACTCTGGGGGGTAGGTGTTGCGTTACCACCTTGCACCGCCCAGGGAGTCTTTCGGTCGGGATGGAAAGGTAGGACGAAACGGTTGCCTAGGAGCGGCTTTCTCACGGCCGCGTAGATAAAATCATAGGTATAGGCATTCGCCACCCCTACCTCATATCCATCAACGGCAACACGTAATCATGCTAGACGCTGCTACTCCCGTTGCGTTGGGAGTCATGCGGTCGGTCGGAACTAAAAAGGTTGATACGCTTTGTTATAGACCCACCCGATACTTGTTCTGAATCAGGGAGGCAGGTAGTGGCATCATTTCAATAAGCTTTAGAAAATGGGGACCGGGGGGGGGGGGGGGGAATCAAAACTTGGTCGGCTTGTTACGTTGTCTATTACTGGAAGCGCCGCAGGACATACCAGTTTAAATAAAACCTGAAATTCAGGGGGAGAGGTGGCAACTGTCCCACCCTGCCCTACCCAAATGACGTCATCCTAGTCAGTCATTAAAGGTGGCTTTTGTCTTTGGAATATCTAAATACCAATTTAAATTAAACAAAAATATTGCGATGATTTTTTTTATTTTTTTTAGGAAGGGGGGGGGGTAATTTGTTGGCAACTTTCTAAATATTGTAGAAGTGTTGGACTGCGATAAAGCTTTAAAATAGATTGAATAGACACGAACAATCTGTGTCGATATAACAATATATGTTGAGCTTCAAAAAAAAGTTTGGGCATTTAAACGTTCACGGGCACTAGGCAGTATTCACTGTGCCAGTTTGTTGTCAACTTTCCAAATATTGTTGGCATTTAATGGTTCCCAGGCACTAGGCCCTATTCATTGTGCCAGTTTGGCCTAAAGGCTTTCTTTGTTATATGCGACCACTTATTACAGTGATAAATTATTAACAAATGCATGTACTAGAACTAAACAGCAATGTAGTCCATAAATCTCAATAGAGATTCGCTGCAAAAGCCACTTGCCCGAAAACCAAAGAATGTACCGCAGTTGGTAACTTATCAAAGCAAAGAGAGAGATAAGGGGCGAGAGAGAGTGAGAGAGAGAGAGAAATACATTGAGAGAGAAAGAGAGAAAGCACGAGAGAAAACGAGAAAGGGGGAGAGGGAGAAAGAGAGAGAGAGAAAGGGAGAGAGAGAAAGAGAGAGAGAAATAGAGAGAGAAAGAGAGAGAGAGAGAGAGAGAAAGCACAAGAGAAAAAGATCGAAAGAAAGGGGGAGTGAGATAGAGAAAGATAGAGAGAGAAAAAGAGAGAGAGAGAAAGATAGAGAGAGAGATAAATTATCGTGTCACTGAACAATTTAAAACAACAACACTGATCTAAAAATAAAATAAGACCAAGGTAGACGTTGTGGGTTCCACAACCGCATTGGTCGAGTTTATTTAGTCCTGTACAAGGTCACCACAGCGCCACCACAACCGAATTGGTCGAGTTGATTTAGTCCTGTACCAGGTCACCACAGCGCCACCACAACCGAATTGGTCGAGTTGATTTAGTCCTGTACCAGGTCACCACAGCGCCACCAAAACCGAATTGGTCGAGTTGATTTAGTCCTGTACAAGGTCACCACAGCGCCACCAAAACCGAATTGGTCGAGTTGATTTAGTCCTGTACAAGGTCACCACAACGCCACCACAACCGAATTGGTCGAGTTGATTTAGTCCTGTACCAGGTCACCACAGCGCCACCACAACCGAATTGGTCGAGTTGATTTAGTCCTGTACCAGGTCACCACAGCGCCACCACAACCGCATTGGTTGAGTTGATTTAGTCCTGTATCTGGTTACCACAGCGCCACCACAACCGCATTGGTCGAGTTGATTTAGTCAAGCACCAGGTCACCACATCCGCATTGGTCGAGTTGATTTAGTCCTGTACCAGGTCACCACAGCGCCATCACAGCCGCATTGGTCGAGTTGATTTAGTCCTGCACCAGGTCACCAGAAAGAGAGAAAGCACGAGAGAAAACGAGAAAGGGGGAGAGGGAGAAAGAGAGAAAGGGAGAGAGAGAAAGAGAGAGAGAAATAGAGAGAGAAAGAGAGAGAGAGAGAGAAAGCACGAGAGAAAAAGAGTGACAGAAAGGGGGAGTGAGATAGAGAAAGATAGAGAGAGAGAGAGAAAAAGAGGGAGAGAGAAAGATAGAGAGAGAGATAAATTATCGTGTCACTGAACAATTTAAAACAACAACACTGATTTAAAAATAAAATAAGACCAAGGTAGACGTTGTGGGTTCCACAACCGCATTGGTCGAGTTGATTTAGTCCTGTACCAGGTCACCACAGCGCCACCACAACCGCATTGGTCGAGTTGATTTAGTCCTTTACCAGGTCACCACAGCGCAACGACAAACGCATTGGTCGAGTTGATTTAGTCCTATACCAGGTCACCACAGCGCCACCACAACCGAATTGGTCGAGTTGATTTAGTCCTGTACCAGGTCACCACAGCGCCAACACAACCGCATTGGTCGAGTTGATTTAGTCCTGTACCAGGTGACCACAGCAACACCACAACCGCATTGGTCGAGTTGATTTAGTCCTGTACCAGGTCACCACAGCGCAACCACAAACGCATTGGTAGAGTTGATTTAGTCCTGTACCAGGTCATCACAGCGCCACCACAACCGCATTGGTCGAGTTGATTTAGTCCTGTATATGGTTACCACAGCACCACCACAACCGCATTGGTCGAGTTGATTTAGTCCAGCACCAGGTCACCACAACCGCATTGGTCGAGTTGATTTAGTCCTGCACCAGGTCACCACAGCGCCACCACAACCGCATTGGTCGAGTTGAATTAGTCCTATCCCAGGTCACCACAGCACCACCACAACCGCATTTTCTCGAATTGATTTAGTCCTATACCAGGTCACCACAGCACCACCACAACCGCATTTTCTTGAATTGATTTAGTCCTATACCAGGTCACCACAGCACCACCACAACCGCATTGGTCGAGTTGCCTTAGTCCTGCACCAGGTCACCACAGTGCCACCACAACAGCATAGGTCGAATTGATTTAGTCCTATACCAGGTCACCACAGCACCACCACAATCGCATTGGTCGAGTTGATTTAGTCCTGTACCAGGTAATCACAGCGCCACCACAACCGCATTAATCGAGTTGATTTAGTCCTTTACCAGGTCACCACAACCGCATTGGCCGAGTTGATTTAGTCCTGCACCAAGTCACCAGAGCGCCACCACAACCACATTGGTCGAGTTGATTTAGTCCTATACCAGGTCACCACCGCGCCACCATAACTGCATTGGTCGAGTTGATTTAGTTCTGCACCAGGTCACCACAGAGCCACCACAACCGAATTGGTCGAGTTGATTTAGTGCTGTACCAGGTCACCACAGCGCCACAACAACCGCATTGGTCGAGTTGATTTAGTCCTGCATCAGGTCACCACAGCGCCACCACAACCTCATTGGTCGAGTTGATTTAGACCTGCAACATGTCACCACAGCGCGACCACAACCGCATTGGTCGAGTTTATTTAGTCCTGCACCAGGTCACCACAGCGCCACCACAACCTCATTGGTCGAGTTGATTTAGTCCTGCACCAGGTCACCACAGCGCCACCACATCCACATTGTTCGAGATGATTTAGTTCTGTACCAGGTCACCACAGCAACACCACAACCGCATTGGTCGGTTTGATTTAGTCCTGCACCAGGTCATCACAGCGCCACCACATTCGCATTGTTCGAGTTGATTTAGTTCTGCACCAGGTCAACACAGCGCTACCACAACCGCATTGGTCAAGTTGATTTAGTGCTGTACCAGGTCACTACAGCTAAACAACAACCGCATTGGTCGAGTTGATTTAGTCCTGTACCAGGTCACCAAAGCGCAACAACAACCGCATTGGTCGAGTTGATTTAGTCTTGTACCATGTCACCACAGCGCAACCTCAACCGCATTGGTCGAGTTGATTTAGTCCTGTACCAGGGCACCACAGCGCCACCACAACCTCATTGGTCGAGTTGATTTAGTCCTGCACCAGGTCACCACAGCGCCACCACAACCGCATTGGTCGAGTTGATTTAGTCCTGCACCATGTCAACACAGCGCAACCTCAACCGCATTGGTCGAGTTGATTTAGTCCTGTACCAAGTCACCACAGAGCCACCACAACCGCATTGGTCGACTTGATTTAGTGCTGTACCAGGTCACCACAGCACCACCACAACCACATTGGTCGAGTTGATTTAGTCCTGTACCAGGTCACCACAGCGCCACCCCAACCGCATTGGTCGAGTTGATTTAGTCCTGTACCATGAGACCACAGCGCCATCACAACAGCATTTGTCGAGTTGATTTAGTCCTGCACCATGTCACCACAGCGCCACCACAACCTTATTGGTCGAGTTGATTTATTCCTGCACCAGGTCACCACAGCGCCACCACAACCGCATTGGTCGAGTTTATTTAGTCCTGCACCAGGTCACCACAGCGCCACCACAACCGCATTGGTCGAGTTGATTTAGTATTGTACCAGGTCACCACAGTGCCACCATTACCGCATTGGTCGAGTTGATTTAGTCCTGCACCAGGTCACCACAGCGCCACCACAACCGCATTGTTCGAGTTGATTTAGTCCTGCACCAGGTCACCACAGCGCCAGCACAACCGCATTGGTCGAGTTGATTTAGTCCTTTACCATGTCACCACAGCGCCACCACAACCGCATTGGTCGAGTTATTTAGTCCTGTACCAGGTCAACACAGCGCCACCACAATTGCATTGGTCCAGTTGATTTATTCCTGCACCAGGTCACCACAGCGCCACCACAACCGCATTGGTCGAGTTGATTTAGTCCTGTACCAGGTCACCACAGCGCCACCACATCCGCATTGGTCGAGTTGATTTAGTTCTGCACCAGGTCAACACAGCGCTATTACAACCGCATTGGTCGAGTTGATTTAGTGCTGTATCAGGTCACCACAGCGCCACCACAACTGCATTGGTCGAGTTGATTTAGTCCTGTACCAGGTCACTACAGCTCCACAACAACCGCATTGGTCGAGTTGATTTAGTCCTGTACCAGGTCACCACAGCGCCACCACAACCGCATTGGTCGAGTTGATTTAGTCCTGCACCATGTCACCACATCGCAACCACAACCGCATTGGTCGAGTTGATTTAGTCCTTTACCAGGTCACCACAGCGCCACAACAACCGCATTGGTCGAGTTGATTTAGTCCTGCACCAGGTCACCACAACGCCACCACAACCGCATTGGTCGAGTTGATTTAGTCCTGCACCAGGTCATCATAGCGCCACCACAACCGCATTGGTCGAGTTGATTTAGTCCTGCACCAGGTCGCCACCACAACCTCATTGGTCGAGTTGATTTAGTTCTGCACCAGGTCAACACATCGCTACCACAACCTCATTGGTCGAGTTGATTTAGTTCTGCACCAGGTCAACACATCGCTACCACAACCTCATTGGTCGAGTTGATTTAGTGCTGTTTCAGGTCACCACAGCGCCACCACAACCTCATTTGTCGAGTTGATTTAGTTCTGCACCAGGTCAAACATCGCTACCACAACCGCATTGGTCGAATTGATTTAGTGCTGTTCCAGGTCACCACAGCGCCACCACAACCTCATTGTTCGAGTTTATTTAGTCCTGCAACAGGTCACCACAGCGCAACCACAACCTCATTGTTCGAGTTGATTTAGTCCTGCAACAGGTCACCACAGCGCCACCACAACCACATTGGTCGAGTTGATTTAGTCTTGTACCAGGTCACCACAGCGCCACCACAACCGCATTGGTCGAGTTGATTTAGTCCTGCACCAGGTCACCACAGCGCCACCACAACCGCATTGGTCGAGTTGATTTAGTCCTGTACCAGGTCACCACAGCGCAACCACAACCGCATTGGTCGAGTTGATTTAGTTCTGCACCAGGTCACCACAGTGCCACCACAACCGCATTGGTCGAGTTGATTTAGTCCTGCACCAGGTCACCACAGCGCCACCACAACCGCATTAGTCGAGTTGATTTAGTCCTGCACCAGGTCACCACAGCGCCACCACAACCGCATTGGTCGAGTTGATTTAGTCTTGCACCAGGTCACCACAGCGCCACCACAACCGCATTGGTCGAGTTGATTTAGTCCTGCACCAGGTCACCACAGCGCCACCACAACCGCATTGTTCGAGTTGATTTAGTCCTGTACCAGGTCACCACAGCGCCACCACAACCTCATTGTTCGAGTTTATTTAGTCCTGCAACAGGTCACCACAGCGCAACCACAACCTCATTGTTCGAGTTGATTTAGTCCTGCAACAGGTCACCACAGCGCCACCACAACCACATTGGTCGAGTTGATTTAGTCTTGTACCAGGTCACCACAGCGCCACCACAACCGCATTGGTCGAGTTGATTTAGTCCTGCACCAGGTCACCACAGCGCCACCACAACCGCATTGGTCGAGTTGATTTAGTCCTGTACCAGGTCACCACAGCGCAACCACAACCGCATTGGTCGAGTTGATTTAGTTCTGCACCAGGTCACCACAGTGCCACCACAACCGCATTGGTCGAGTTGATTTAGTCCTGCACCAGGTCACCACAGCGCCACCACAACCGCATTAGTCGAGTTGATTTAATCCTGCACCAGGTCACCACAGCGCCACCACAACCGCAATGGTCGAGTTGATTTAGTCATGTACCAGTTCACCACAGCGCCATCACAACCGCATTGGTCGAGTTGATTTAGTCCTGTACCAGGTCACCACAGCGCCACCACAACCGCATTGGTCGAGTTAATTTAGTCATGTACCAGTTCACCACAGCGCCATCACAACCGCATTGGTCGAGTTGATTTAGTCCTGTACCAGGTCACCACAGCGCCACCACAACCGCATTGGTCGAGTTGATTTAGTCATGTACCAGTTCACCACAGCGCCACCACAACCGCATTGGTCGAGTTGATTTAGTCCTGCACCAGGTCACCACAGCGCCACCACAACCTCATTGTTCGAGTTTATTTAGTCCTGCACAAGGTCACCACAGCGCCACCACAACCGCATTGGTCGTGTTGATTTAGTCTTGTACCAGGTCACCACAGCGCCACCACAACCGCATTGGTCGAGTTGATTTAGTCCTGTACCAGGTCACCACAGCGCCACCACAACCGCATTGGTCGAGTTGATTTAGTCCTGCACCAGGTTACCACAGCGCCACCACAACTGCATTGGTCGAGTTGATTTAGTCCTGTACCAGGTCACCACAGCGCAACCACAACCGCATTGGTCGAGTTATTTAGTCCTGCACCAGGTCACCACAGCGCCACCACAACCGCATTGGTCGAGTTGATTTAGTCCTGCACCAGGTCACTACAGCGCCACCACAACCGCATTAGTCGAGTTGATTTAATCCTGCACCAGGTCACCACAGCGCCACCACAACCGCATTAGTCGAGTTGATTTAGTCCTGCACCAGGTCACCACAGCGCCACCACATCCGCATTGGTCGAGTTGATTTAGTCTTGTACCAGGTCACCACATCGCCACCACAACCTCATTGGTCGAGTTGATTTAGTCCTGCACCAGGTCACCACAGCGCCACCACAACCGCATTGGTCGAGTTGATTTAGTCCTGCACCAGGTCACCACAGCGCCACCACAACCGCATTAGTCGAGTTGATTTAATCCTGCACCAGGTCACCACAGCGCCACCACAACCGCATTAGTCGAGTTGATTTAGTCCAGCACCAGGTCACCACAGCGCCACCACATCCGCATTGGTCGAGTTGATTTAGTCATGTACCAGTTCACCACAGCGCCACCACAACCGCATTGGTCGAGTTGATTTAGTCCTGCACCAGGTCACCACAGCGCCACCACAACCTCATTGTTCGAGTTTATTTAGTCCTGCACAAGGTCACCACAGCGCCACCACAACCGCATTGGTCGAGTTGATTTAGTCTTGTACCAGGTCACCACAGCGCCACCACAACCGCATTGGTCGAGTTGATTTAGTCCTGTACCAGGTCACCACAGCGCCACCACAACCGCATTGGTCGAGTTGATTTAGTCCTGCACCAGGTCACCACAGCGCCACCACAACCGCATTGGTCGAGTTGATTTAGTCCTGTACCAGGTCACCACAGCGCAACCACAACCGCATTGGTCGAGTTGATTTAGTCCTGCACCAGGTCACCACAGCGCCACCACAACCGCATTGGTCGAGTTGATTTAGTCCTGTACCAAGTCACCACAGCGCAACCACAACCGCATTGGTCGAGTTGATTTAGTCCTGCACCATGTCACCACAGCGCCACTACAACAGCAGACGCCGAGTCAACACCAGACACTACCACGCCATATTTGTTTCAGTTTGTGATAGTGGACCACTTCTGCAAGGTAAACAATTTTAAATTCTACGTTCGAGATCGGCATCATGCAACATAAACACAGATACACACCTAATTCTTTTATGTTGTTAGCCAATAATTACATTATTCGTTACATTAAGAATTTTAAAGAAAACTCTGCAAAAATCTAAAGTATGTGTAAAATCTCAAAGGGACATTATCAATTTTGATTGGGAAACGCTCCGTGTTGTAGGAATGCAGTATAAGACAGGGCTTCTCAACCTTTTCAATTTTCTGCCTACGGTAAGAATTGTTCAAGAACTTCTAATTCTCATTGAAATAAATGGAGAACCTTAAAGAACCGTACAAAGCCGTAGATGTTTGGAAGTAAACTCCATGACTTTTAACAACGCTCCCCAGAATAGTAATAATATAAAATAAATGAATATGAGAATAATTCTGTTTCGAAGTTTTCCTTCTTTGGTAAACTTGGTAGCTAGCTAGATGAAACAAAGAGTTCTCCTCCTTTGGTTAACTTGGTAACTAGCTAGATGAAACAAAGAGTTCTCCTTCTTTGGTTAACTTAGTAACTAGCTAGAAGAAACGAAGAGTTCTACATCTTTGGTAAACTTGGTAACTAGCTAGATGAAACAAAGAGTTCTACGTCTTTGGTTAACTTGGTAACTAGATAGATGAAACAAAGAGTTCTCCTCCTTTGGTTAACTTGGTAACTAGCTAGATGAAACGAAGAGTTCTCCTCCTTTGGTTAACTTGGTAACTAGCTAGATGAAACGAAGAGATCTACGTCTTTGGTAAACTTGGTAACTAGATTGATGAAAAAAAAATCTGCAAGCAATGCGGGAAGAAAGAAAACAAGAGACAACAAAGCATTTAAACATCTGCTGCCGCTTATAAAAATGCGAAATTAAAATACCCATGAAAAACAAAGTCCTTAAATTTATCAACATTTTTGGATGCACTTATGCAGCTTTACAAGATTTATAATTTATGCGATTGTAGCTATTGATCTTTGTTAGGGGAATTGTTTTTATCGAACTTACTGTACATGTAAAACCTTACAGACTATAGATATATTGAGACCCATCAATCATCAACATCATCATGTCCCTTTAGTCCTTCGACCGTTGGGGCGCCATAGATGACATGCAAACTATTCTTCTCCATTCCTCTCGGTCTCCTGCCCTATGCATAGCATCGCCTGGTTTTAATCCCGTCCACTCTCTAATGTTATCTTCCCATCTTTTTCTCTGTCTTCCTCTTCTTCTTCCTCTTCTAGTAGTGCTCTGCAAGATTTCTTTGGCGAGCCCTTGTTTTCTGGTCACGTGGCCATACCATTCAAGTTTGCGCTTTTTTTACAGACACCAGGAGGTCATTGAGACCCAAATACATAAAAAAAATACTAAGCACATAGCAACAGATACATAATTAATCTCCACACCAAAACACGAAATCGTTGAACACATATTTTATTCAACTTCCCTTTAAGAAACGGGTAGGGGATGGGGCTGAAAATTTGATAGAAAGTGATGTCATGTCTATGTGCCAAGTTTCAGCTCAATGTTATGACGGGAATGGGGTCAATTAGCTTCCCCTTGAAAACACAGGAAAAACTGATTTTCCGGAATTGAGGGTGGAGGATGAGGATGAGTTGAAAGAATGTGTTGTCATTGGCAATGAGTCTATATGATTTTTTAATAAAATTTAGATGACAGCGAGGTGTTATACCTCAGTTTTATTAATGTATTCGTTTTTTGCATGTTCATGTTATTAAGATATGTATATATATAAAGTTTCTTGACCATCTCTCTGTAATGGTGGATATAAAAGTTTTTTTACAATCTCTCTGTAATGGTGGACATACACGTTTTTTTTACCATCTTTCTGTAATGGTGAACATACACTTTTCCTTACTATCTCTGTAATGGTGGACATGAACGTTTCCTTACTATCTCTGTAATGGTGGACATAAACGTTTCCTTACTATCTCTGTAATGGTGGACATACACTTTTCCTTACTATCTCTGTAATGGTGGACATACACTTTTCCTTACTATCTCTGTAATGGTGGACATACACTTTTCCTTACTATGCAGAACACCTGAAATTGCCACCCGACTTACACAAATTGCGACTGAATTGAATCGTCCAGCGCCCCTTTCTAAGCTAGTGAGCGCCCCCAGTACACACACACTCACACACAAACACATAGACATAGACACACACACATACATACACACATACACACACATATTCACTCTCTCTATACACACAAACTCACACAACACTCATTCATTTCTCTCTCTCCCTCTCTCTCTCTCGCTCTCTCTACTTAAACACTTACTCTCACACCACCGCCTTTAATAACAGGAAAACAAAATCTAGAACAGGGTTAGGTCAAAGTTCAAAAACTGAGCTAAAAGAAGACCATGGTTCCACAAAATCAGACGTTTAGTTCAACTTCATTCAGTACGACACCATATTTATTTCAGTGTTCGAAGTCTGCAAGGGAAACTGTTTTAAAATTGTAAGTTTAAGATTTTAATTCAGCAGGGTGCTGGAGCCGGTTCGATCTTGGTTGGGCAAACTGGTTGCTTAGTATAGCACATTCTATCTGACAATAGTTAAATGTAGCATATTCTATCTAACCGCTTGTTAAATGTAGCATATACTACCAAAATGCTTGTTTAATGTAGCATATTCTACCGAACAGGTTGTTAAATGTAGCATATTTTACCAAACTTCTTGATAATGTAATATATTCTATCTACGTGGTTTTTAAGAATGTCAAAAAATAAAAAAAGAATATACGAATAGATTGACGTATATCCTAAGACTGACTAGTATCGAAGGATTATTGCTTAATTGGCTGTGCATCACAGATTAAATTGTACACCGTTCCAGTGAAATACATATCTGTAACTTGAGTTTTGTAAGCCTTGTAGCCAAATTATAAAATATAATTATTCACTAGTTTATATTTATTTGTAAATGTAATTCAATTTTTTAACCTTTCAGGATGTGACAAATCTTAAATTGAATCAAAGCGTTCAATTCTCTACATGGAAAAGGGAAGATATTTATATGAGGTGTCATTCTACTTAAGAAACCCGTTTTAGACAAGCTGTGAATATCTAGAACAGATTGATGGAGAAAACAAGCTGTGAATATCTAGACCAGATTGATGGAGAAGACAAGCTGTGCACATCTAGACCAGATTGATGGAGAAGACAAGCTATGCACATCTATACCAGATTGATGGAGAAGACAAGCTATGCACATCTAGACCAGACTGATGGAGAAGACAAGATGTGCACATCTAGACCAGATTGATGGAGAAGACAAGCTATGCACATCTAGACCAGATTGATGGAGAAGACAAGATGTGCACATCTAGACCAGATTGATGGAGAAGACAAGCTATGCACATTTAGACCAGATTGATAGAGAAGACAAGATGTGCACATCTGGACCAGATGACTAGCTCCAAACACGGTACACCATCAATTCTTAAATTTGAAACCAAAATCAAAGGCTGTTACAATATCAAAGGTTGTTACAATATCTACGGATGTTACAATATCTAAGGCTGTTACAATATCAAAGGCTGTTACAATATCAAAGGCTGTTACAATATCAAAGGCTGTTACTATATCAAAGGTTGTTACAATATCAACGACTGTTACAATATCTAAGGCTGTAACAATATCAAAGGCTGTTACAATATCAAAGGCTGTTACAATATCTAAGGCTGTTACAATAACTAAGGCTGTTACAATATCTAAGGCTGTTACAATATCTAAGGCTGTTACAATATCTAAGGCTGTTACAATATCTAAGCTGTTACAATATCAAAGGCTGTTACAATATCTACGGCTGTTACAATATCTACGGCTGTTACAATATCTACGGCTGTTACAATATCAAAGGCTGTTACAATATCTACGGCTGTTACAATATCAAAAGCTGTTACAATATCAAAGGCTGTTACAATATCAAAGGCTGTTACAATATCAAAGGCTGTTAACTTACTGCTGATTTTAAAAAATAATGATAATATAATAATAATTATTATTATATATGTATTAATCAACATTTAAAAACAAAAATTATTAATGTGTAACCATACTGCTTTAAAATAATAAAATTTACAGTATAATATTTCAATGAGGCGCTGGCCCTTCTTATCATAAGATTCAGTAGGTTTAAACAAACAATGGATACAAAAAAGTTGACAGCCGCTTGCAAATAGGTGGCTTTGTCTTTCCCAGCTTGTATATTACCAAATTTGCATAAGAGCAGATCGCATTAGCACAGTCTGCTCACTAACAAAAGAAATTAGAAAAGTATTACACTGTATTAGAACAAGAATTGCTTTGGGCAGTTCTATAGAACAATTTTAGAATACTTCAAAACAAAACACTCGCCAACTCCTGCTTTTCTTAACGAAGTGGCTATAGGTACACGGGTACCAGAATTGAGAGGTTTGGGATTAAAAAACGATTTAAAATATTTTTGTTGGGTTTGTAAGACCAAATGAGGTAACAAATGAAAGATAATTGAATGTACTATACGTTTGAAATCTTAATTCTTCATTTAACTAAAATAAACTACCACAAATGACATCCGAATAGCATTGAGTTTAATGTGTCCCGGGTCCGAAAGGCGGCGCTGCGTGTCCGTGTACATTTTGACTATTGCTGTTCGGATGTCATTTGTAGTAGTTTATTTTAGTTAAGATGAACAATTAAGTTTAAAAACGTATATACATTCAGTTATCTTTCATTTGATACCTCATTTTCGGTCTTACAAACCCAAAAATAATATTTTAAATCGTTTTTTAATCCCAACCTCTCAATTCTGGTAACCGTGTACATACAGGTGCAGCCTTTTCTTAATATCAGTGGGGAGAAATCTAGAAACGATAGACCTAAGGGGAGATAAATAGGTTATCGGGTATTATATGTTTCTGTTATTATCCTGCAGCGCGTCGTGTGACATCATGGACTGGTCAACTGTGTTGATAGCAAGCACCGTCCTGCTGGTCATCTACTGGTGGTTCTCAAGAAAAGACAACAAACTACCACCGTACCCAACGAGACCCTTACCATTTGTCGGTCATTTGTTCACCCTGAAGCCAGACGTGCGACCCCAGTTCAAGAAATGGCACAAACAATTTGGGGAGATCTTCTGGTAAAGAGATTCAATAAATATTACCTTTGACACCACAAGTAACTTTAGTATGTTCAAATATTGTCTTGGCTGAATGTCTTTAGTTTAAAAGTAGATGTTACCAGACCTTAGCCGGGTAATAATGGAAAGCGGTTTGCGCCCCGCTGTACCACGCTTGCCGCTGTACCACGCTACCCGCTGTAGCATCAAAATTTAAATCCCCCTAAATGCGTAACTACGCCCATTAACTGTATATTCGGAAAATTGTAAAATATATATTATTTACCTATTTTAAATTTGTATCTGTAAACAAATGTTCACGTTCGTAAAATTATCTTTTACCACGAAAAAATCTTTGACATAAAAAAAAGAATAGCTGACATTTTTCCTTTGCCCCGAACTAAATAGATATTAAATAGAGTTTCTGAAAATGTGACGAATATATTTAAAAAATGTTATATATATATATATATATATATATATATATATATATATATATATATATATATATATATATATATATATATATAAAGGATATTTTATATCGATATATTGGTTTCATGATAATAATAAATGTAACGCCCCTCTTTTTAACCCCCATGAACTGTATTTTTGGTCATGTTAAGACAAACTTTTATTTATTTCAAAAATCTATACCAACGTTCAAAGCTGTAAGTGTCAGATCAAACGATCAAATTAGCTTGAAATTTGGCGTTAAATTGTTGTATGAACGCACTATTTTGTGCGTGGTTTCTTTTTTGGGGGAATTTGATCAAATAGTAATTTGAAAGTTGTGACAAGGCTTCATACACGAATTGCATCAAATGCCTAAAGGAAAATTTGATCGTGTGAATCGACCCTAAGCTTCAGTTTTGATGCGATTTTTGTCGAGAACTTCTTACCAACTGGAGCACACTTTCATCATCTCTTGTTAAATCCAAAATAAACTATAAAAAAAAAAAAGAAAGCAAAACTTAAACCAAAACCCATAGCAACCAACACGTCATCCCATAGACCCCAAAATGTTATAAATAAATACTGCATAGAAACAGTTTACACAATTAATCTCATACCAAACACATCCAGTAACGACTCATTTAACAACGCTAACCACTCACGGCAACAACCTTTCACACTAACAACACTGATACTCACACCTCTGACAACGTCGTGAAAAACATTCAAACATATTCAAAACAAAATAAACTTTGCTCATAGAAATTAGTTTTCGAATATAATTATACATTTCTCCAGCCGTTTCACACTTTTAACGTTACTTTTTTTTCTTGTCCTTTTCAATGACGTTTCGTTTCAATACTCCAACTTAGTTTTATAAAAATCCTTCCTAGCAGTCACATACAGAGTGTTACTATTTCTTTCATCCATAATGTTCATAACGTCATCACAAGATGGCATTCTCTTATATTTTAGGCCACCTGAAGCATGGGGCCTGTCAAAGTAGTTCTCCATCTGGACATCAGTTATTTTACAGCTAATTCAAAAGTCGTCAGAGCAAATACACGTCTTACACCTCAAACGATCTTCTTTTTATATGTCTTAGTCATACCGCCTCAATGTGTAGCGTACGTCCTTCATTCATTTAACTAATCTCTGCCCTTGTGCCAATATTTTAAGCCCATTCCACGTGTCATCGTTTCTATAAATCCCTGTTGAGAAACACAGAATTTATCTGACAGAAGTGTCTCGTCTCATCTCCCGCCACTTCACCACCAATTTCAGAACTAGACTTTTCCGTGCGACAAAACACAAAAAAACAAACAAACCTTGGCAGCCATGTGCTAAGACATAGACCACCCAGAGGGAAGGTACTTCAGTAAACAGTGCGATGAAGTAACACACAGATCTGAGAGCCATGAGAAGTGTTAGATTCAGACAGATGAGAAATTGCCGAGATCCGCCCTTAAATTCTGTCGTACTCAAATGACGGAAAGCTACGCTTTTTCGAATGAGGGAAATAATGATGGCTAAACTGGCGAGTGACAAGAGCAGGCAGACCACGACTGGAATCCCAAATACAATCATGGCTGCTTTGTGATTTCCTATCCAGCAATCATTGTATTTTCCATATTCGACTGTGACGTAGCCAAGCTTGTCAAGCAAGAAACAGACACCCGAAACAAGAATGGGGAAGCACCAACACACCACTGACGTGGAATAAAAGGATTGGTTACCATTGGACTCTACAGGTTTGTGGTAGAGAGTATACGCAAGATGGACTGACATAAATGCCAACCAAACAAACGATGACAACCATGCGGCATGATGGCAGCTAGCGAATATTTCACAAACCAAACCTGTTGGATAATTGCTAAATAAGAACAAAAGATGAGCGACCAACAGTGATATGGACATTGACAAAACTATTTTTCCTGGAACATTTTTCCTTAGTTCTGGCAAGAGACCATAAACAAAAAAAACTAGCAACAGAGAGAAGATGGATACGATAGAGGACGCAAGGGTACAATAGTACTCTGCGTCTGAACTTGGGGCCAACACGTTACTTTCATGTTCAAGGTCAACTCTGTGACCTGATTTGTACCTGGAACAAATGAAAGCGCCATTACCTGTTAAGATGTAGTCATTTTTAGAGATTGTCCTAAATATATCCTTACCTAATCTATTTTTCAGTGTTGATTTAATGTGGCTTAATTTATCATCGCTGGCGAACGTATCAAAAAGTCGTTTAATGAGAGCGACGTTAAACTCCAATACATCATCAACAACATCGTTGTTCGGCAGGATGAGTTCACCCCTGAAGATGAAAAAGTCTTTCCACTGGAGCCGGATGTAAAGCGCTTGCGGGCAATCTTCAGAGGCCAAAGGTTTAACGCACAAAGGAATGGTCAGGCGGTGCAGCTTCAGTTCTGGAACACTGCTCATGAACATCTGGTACTCAGCATTAAACAACAGTTGACCACTGTTTGGAAGCTCATATTTATCCAGATAGATAACATCGAGATTCATCGGACATCCGTCGGCCTGCACGACGTAGTTCTGTAGCTTCCTGCCTTGAGGACAGCCCATATTTCGACTTCTAAAATTAGTAGATGAAAAATATTCTTTGACATTAGTGACCTTTACACCGGTAAGCATAAATCGTGTGTTAAGAGCGCCTGAAGCTAAAGTCACGGAAACATTTTTCACTACCGATTCTAGATATCCAAATATATTGGGATTTTTGTAAGAGTAAATAAGAGAGAAAGAGAAACAAATTTTATTGGTGTCGTTTTTACACAATTTAAAAATATCTGCAGCATCCGCCTCTGGGTGCTTTGTTTCTTCTATCATAATTGTCCAAGTACCTCCTCCGTCCTGTAACACCTCACAAAATTGTATGTGGATGTCTTCATTGCCCAAGCGACCGAATTTGTTGAAAGTTATTTCTAGATTTTTCTCATTTGCTTTCATTTCAATCATTTGTTGCGTGCTTTCACTTACTTTAAAACAGCGCGTGAACTCACCACCGGAAAAAAGCACACTCTCTGTTGTTTTCATTGTATTTCCGCCAACGTGCCTTCTCAGAAACTCCAACAAAAAATTATAAAGCTCGAACGTTACTCGTGTAAAGTTATATAAACCTTCGTCTGGATTGGACGCTTTCCATCTATAAAGGATATCACGCAGAGAAGAAAAGTACCGTACATTTAAAGACGGGTGACCATCAGACGGCCGGTGGTCTTGTAGCCTCTCCGTGTCTCGCAATGTCTTGGGATATTCAAAAGTAAAACTCAGTGCGATTTTATCCTCAGTTTTAAGCTTGTACGATGGGAAACTTTGCGAGCTGAAATAATTCAAAGTACGACGAAAGTCACACAGAGTCCTGTCCGCTTCTTTACCGCTGCAATCAATTTGTTGATAGGGTTTAGCCCTAATCTGCGCCGTATCTGAGCTGCACAGAAATGACAAGTTTTTTCGAAAAATCAGCTGTTCTGACAAATCACTTTCTGATTCTGTGCAATGCCCGCGATTCGTTTTCACGTGAAAAATCCGCTTTTTAAAATAAAAAAGTAACCGAAAACTATATTTTGCTTTCATATAAAAGAGTAAGTTGACACGGCATGTATATTGCCACTTTAAACAACGGGATCCTTGGGTGCGCACAACAAAACTGTTTACGACTGGAACATAACAATAAGGGTTCCAGAACATCGTTATAACAAATGTAGGCTGCAAATTCGAATCCACAAGAAAGATTGGTTTAAAATATCGACGACATAAAAGGAGAGACACATTTGTTTTGGAATCATAATCTACGTTTTCTGAAGTAACGTTGGAATTAAGATCTAATTCTGTAATTTTATGGTGTTCCCTCAAGTTTCCCGTGCACATTCGACTATAATCATAGTCTTTATGGGTGTAGACATTTTTGCATGAGTAATTTTGGATTATCTCGTATAAATTCAGTCGATATATTATGTTTGAAATTTGTTTATCGTCGCCACAATCAATGTTAGACATGATAGATTCCATTGAAAGTGGATCTATTCCATTACAAATTCCACAAAAAACGTTATAAGTTCGAAACGTTAAGTCTGATTCTATAAAATTCTTGTGCATGTACAGCAGCGGATGTTTCTCAGTAGTATAATGAGGATCCTTACTCGCTTCTTCACAGTTAAGTTGAATCTCTTCTATCGAGATTCCCTGAAAATAGCGCAAACTTTTGGAGTCCCCCATTTTGATTTTCTCATAAAGTTCTGAAAATTTCTGCATGGTTTCTTCGTCTCTCCCACATTTGGTAATCGTGACAACCCCTACCGTGCCGGCCCCAACACACGTCGACAGCTCCAGCCATTTTATGACCGTCATCAGTCTGACCACTTGGCTGTAGGACGTGTACTTTGACAAGGTCGTGTTCAACATCGCGTCGTCGCTCTGGTCAATGGAAATTGAGAGACACTCCCGGTAGAAGTCCTCGCAGCAGTCGCCGTACAGCCAGCACACGTCGTCGCAGTAGCACTTTTTCTGATCCCCTTTCCTCCCACATTGTCCAACGCAGGATTGTGCGGTATCCTTGCAAACCATTTGTTCCTTGACTAGCCTGAGAAACGTGTCAAAGGAATGGACTGGATGAAAACACCCTGTCACGCTCATAGACACGTTTACAGCGTTGACGTCATTTCCGAAATCTTTGATCTTTTTAAATGGCCTGTCATTCATCTTTTCTTCCAATATCGAGTTGTTACTTGTCTCACATTGAAGTTCAGAAGCAACAGCTGTAAACAATAATAAACAGTTGTTATTACTTTCTGGTGATTGAAAAAAAAAGAATGTTCAATATCATTTTATAAATCTAAACTATGGTAAATTGTACAACTGCCAGTTTTCGTCCTAAAACTAGACTCATATTTATGCTTTTTACCTTCATAAAGGAAACAAAAAATAGACAAACTGATTGAAAAACATAAGCGAAAAACATTTTGAAAAAGTATTTCAGAATTATTTTTAATCTATTTAAAAATAAATTACATTCTTCCCGGGCTACTTTGATCTAGAGTAACTTGGTCACAGGCTACTATGATCTAGAGTAAACTGGTGAAGTGCTACTTTGATCTAGAGTAAACTGGTGAAGTGCTACTTTGATCTAGAGTAACTTGGTCACGGGCTACTTTGATGTAGAGTTAACTCTTTACGGGACCCCATGGCATTTAACCAAGTTAGGAATATAAGTTTCAAATAAACATATACACAATACTTTATGCATTCTTTTCTTAAAATACACATAATTCTCTGATGGTGACATATCTTCTCGTGTCACCACATACAAAAATAAATTGCATAAATTTAAACTGGAAACAAAGCTCTTTAATAAATTTTTATAATTATTATAAAGGAAACGTTCCCTATCACTTTGATTGAAGAAATTTTGTTGAGGGAGCGGAAATCGAGAGACCCCACCCACGTCTCACTAAAGAAAGTGGGAGATGTCTGGGGAGGGGGGCTGAGCCCCTACACACGAAATGTTTGGTAATTTCAAAATGCAGGGATGCATTTCAACGCATAGCTGAAGTTAATTTTCTATCATTCCGACATTAGCCGAGAACAACAGAGGCTGTTACAAATGTACGTTCCCTTGATCGGTCTGTGTTAATAAAAATACTTAAATTTGATTTGTTACTAAACTGAAATTTGCTTTTAACGTGTTTATTTATGATTAGGTTCCCATGGTCTGTGTGTGTGTGTGTTTCTGTGTGTGTGTGTGCGTGCGTGTGTGTGTGTGCGTGCGTGCGTGTGTGTGTGTGTGTGTGTATGTGTATGTGTGTGTGTGTGTGTGTGTGTATACGTAATTAATTTTTTAGTGTGGTTACTGAAGTGTAACTTTGACTATTTTTTTTTTTATTTAAAGATCAGATATTATTAATTTGAATTTAAAAATCCGTCCAAAAACAAGGGCCGTTACACTAAAATGGCGCATACTGTCAGAAGGAAGGACGTCACACCCGCATGTCCTGTACGCTCACAAAGAGGACCGTCACACCCAAATGAGGCTGACTGTCACAAAGAGGGCCTTCTCACACACACCCAAATGGCGCACGCTGACACAAAGAGGGCCGTCAAACCCAAATGGCGCTGACTGTCACAAAGAGGGCTGTCCCACACACCCAAATGGTGCGTACAGTTACAAAGAGGGACATCCCACCCAAATGGTGCGTACAGTCGCAAAGAGGGACATCCCACCCAAATGGTGCGTACAGTCACAAAGGGGGACATCCCACCCAAATGGTGAGTACTGTCACAAAGAGGGACATCTCACCCAAATGGTGCGTACAGTCACAAAGAGGGACATCCCACCCAAATAGTGCGTACAGTCACAAAGAGGGACATCCCACCCAAATGGTGCGTACAGTCACAAAGAGGGACATACCACCCAAATGGTGCATACAGTCACAAAGGGGGACATCCCACCCAAATGGTGCGTACAGTCACAAAGAGGGACATCCCACCCAAATGGTGCGTATTGTCACAAAAAGGGACACCCCACCCAAATGGTGCGTACAGTCACAAAGAAGGACATCCCCCCCAAATGGTGCGTACTGTCACAAAGAGGGACATCCCACCCAAATGGTGCGTAATGTCACAAAGATGGACATCCCACCCAAATGGTGCGTACAGTCACAAAGAGGGACATCCCACCCAAATGGTGCGTACTGTCACAAAAAGGGACATCCAACCCAAATGGTGCGTACTGTCACAAAGAGAAACATCCCACCCAAATGGTGCGTACTGTCACAAATGTGTTTTTAAACATATTTTTAAATGTGCGTTTAGTCCAAGAATGGAAATAGTCGATGACGGAATGAAGACATAAGTTCATATATATATATATATATATAAATGAATGTCTGTGTTTATGTATGTATGTCCCGTGTGCGCTCCTATACCATTCATTCGATTGCGATAAAACTTTGGTGAGTTGTGTTCCGCATGCCCGCAAAGGTTTCTGTATAAGTACGAATATTTCAAAATATTACGTTTTGGGTCGGGGCCCTAAATTTGTTTTTTCTTATGTGAGCAATAAAAATAAAATTTCAAACAGAGCTATTGTAGGGATGGATGGAATTTTAAACAAATATAAAAAGCGACATCTCACTTAGTGAGTGACATAAGTAGTTTTCTGAATTAGTACATGCATTGAACAATATGCCGTTTTGGGCAGGGGCCCTAAATTCTATTTTATTTACTATATGAGCTATAAAAATATAATTTCCATACTTTCATATACCATTCATCCGATTCGATAAAACTTTGGTGAGTTATTGTGTCGCACGCCCCCAAAGGCTTTTATATTAGTACAAACATTTTACAATATTCCGTTTAGGGCCATGGACCCTAATTTCGTTTTTTATACGAGCTATAAAATATATTTTCAAACAGAGCTATTGCACGACTGGATGGAATGTAATCAAATATATTGCATGACTGGATGGAATGTAATCAAATATATTGCATGACTGGATGGAATGTAATCAAATATATTGCATGACTGGATGGAATGTAATCAAATATATTGCATGACTGGATGGAATGTAATCAAATATATTGCATGACTGGATGGAATGTAATCAATTATATTGCATGACTGGATGGAATGTAATCAAATATATTGCATGACTGGATGGAATGTAATCAAATATATTGCATAACTGGATGGAATGTAATCAAATATATTGCATGACTGGATGGAATGTAATCAAATATATTGCATGACTGGATGGAATGTAATCAAATATATTGCATGACTGGATGGAATGTAATCAAATATATTGCATGACTGGATGGAATGTAATCAAATATATTGCATGACTGGATGGAATGTAATCAAATATATTGCATGACTGGATGGAATGTAATCAATTATATTGCATGACTGGATGGAATGTAATCAAATATATTGCATGACTGGATGGAATGTAATCAAATATTTTGCATGACTGGATGGAATGTAATCAAATACTAACAGCGAAATTTCATTTTGCGTTTGACATAATTTAGTAGGTTTCTGAATTAGTACAACCATTTTATAATAATCTTTATTTTTAGCCGGGACCCCTAAATTCGTATTTTAATTCTATCAGCTATATTAATATTTTTTTTAAACGAGCAGTTGCATTGGTGGATCAATTGCTACAATTGTTTGGAAATAAATTTTTAAAATCCATGCTTCTCACATGGCCAGCTGTGTGTGGCCTGCTACCTTCTCACATGGACAGCTATGTGTTGAACAGCTACCTTCTCACACGGACAGCTGTGTGTGGCCTGCTCACCCCTCACATGGATAGCTGTGTGTGGCCTGCTCACGCGTCGAAAAACCTTCTAATTAATTCGTGTTCGCACCAGACGGAAAAAACAAAATATGTTGTCTATATAAAAAGTACTAAAATTAAAACACAAACATTTTCTTTCTTTGAGTGACAATGAAAAGCTTGTCGGGTATTCGGTAGTTTGTTATAAATCCGACGGGCCACAGTGAACAGTTGTACATTAAATTAATGACCGTCAGTTGTAGTTGTACATTAAATTAATGGCCTTCAGTTTTAGTTGTACATTAAATTAATGGCCTTCAGTTTTAGTTGTACATTAAATTAATTGCCTTCAGTTTTAGTTGTACATTAAATTAATGACCTTCAGTTTTAGTTGAACATTAAATTAATGGCCTTCAGTTTAAGCTGTACATTAAATTAATGGCCTTCAATTTTAGTTGTACATTAAATTAATGGCCTTCAGTTTAAGTTGTACATTAAATTAATGGCCATCAGTTTACGTTGTACATTAAATTAATGGCCTTCAGTTTATGTTGTACATTAAATTAATGGCCTTCTGTTTTAGTTGAACATTAAATTAATGGCCTTCTGTTTTAGTTGTACATTAAATAAATGGCCTTCAGTTTTAGTTGTACATTAAATTAATGGCCTTCAGTTTAAGTTGTACATTAAATTAATGGCCTTCAGTTTATGTTGTACATTAAATTAACGGGAGCAGGTTTGGCTGGACATTTAAATTTGTTAAAATCTCAACATCTCAGCAATACATTTGTTATAAAGTTCTACCGATGATAATTAAATATTCCATTTCTCGATTGGTTTTGTTATATTCCTTGTCATAGAGACTTTGAAATGGAAACTCACGTATAAATAGATTTATTTCTGAATTTAAAATGTAAGAAACAACCATAAACTGCAGAGTCGTGAATTTTTGATGGAAATGAAAAAGCAGATTTTATTTCTTACCTATTACGGCGCCGCCCACGATTATCAAGTATAAGGAAATGTAAATCATGTTTCGCTTTCAACAGGGGCGTACGATCAGTTCCTTTATCTTCTTTGTTGGGACTTTGGCGTGCGGGAGTCTTGTCTGATCATCAGGCAGCTGTAGTCATGGTAACCTAAACAAACAACTCATTTTATAACCTTTCATTTAACGTAGCTTTGTTAGTGAGTTGTGGCACCACAACCAGTCGTCAGATTCTCTTCGTGTCCCCAGGTGTATGTATGTTTCCCATTTTGGTTAATCTGACAAAAGGGCAGGCTATTGAAAACGCAGCTCGTGATGAAATGTTAAACGTCCCAGCAGTGGAAAAACATCTCTAGTTTCATGTATTGAGAATTTAATCACGGGATCTTGCGGTGGTTTAGGTTATCATTCAGACGCGAGACGTTGGACATGACACCAGTTTCGATTTGCGTTATGGCATTATATAAAAAAATCTCTTCGGTTCAATTCACAGACGAGTCCAATTCCATTAGCGTTCTGGCATTATACCAAAAGTCTCTTCGGTTTAATTCACAGACGAGTAAAAAAATTGATCACAGGCTACTTGATAAAGCGTAACCTGGTAACGGGCTACTTTGATCTAGAGTAACTTGGTAACGGGCTACTTTGATCTAGAGTAACTTGGTAACAGGCTACTTTGATCTAGAGTAACTTGGTAACAGGCTACTTTGATCTAGAGTAGCCTGGACATGGGCTACTTTGATCTAAAGTAACCTAGACATGGGCTACTTTGATCTAGAGTAACCTGGACATGGGCTAATTTGATCTAGAGTAACTTGGTAATGGGCTACTTTGATCTAGAGTAACTTGGTCATGGGCTACTTTGATCTAGAGTAACTTGGTAACGGACTACTTTGATCTAGAGTAACTTGGTCATGGGCTACTTTGATCTAGAGTAACTTGGACATGGGCTACTTTGATCTAGAGTAACTTGGTCATGGGCTACTTTGATCTAGAGATGGCCGTCATATTTTTTTTATATTATCCACTCTTCCTATAATCTCATTAAATCGTATTATAGAGCAGTGCTGAAAAAATATTTATAGGAAAATTTAAAAAAAAAAAAACAACATATGAAAATAAAGCAAATTAACATTCATCATTTAATCTTTTTTACCACATAATATTATTTGATTTTGGACAATATCACGTGATAACTCAAGCCTCATTTTCCAAAATGCAAACAATCAGTGCAACTATTAGAGTAATAGCTTTATATTGGATTAAATTATTTAATATATATTGTTGAAAGTATGAATGAAGCATGTATTAAAATTCTCGCTGACCCCGGGGGGGGGGGGGCGGTCATGCAATTGTCCATTTTATCAATTTTTTTTTTGTCTATGAGCACAGAGCTTGCAGGCAGCCGCTTCTAAGAAATTTAAATCCAGAAATATGTACTTAGCGAAATCCTTTTTTGATTACGTGATCCAGTGGCTACAGGGGTGAATCGAAGTATTGGATTGGTCTGGGTGACTTGGATGAACCACCCCGGGCTCCAGGGACTTTTTGACCATATACGGGGGATTATTTTACCATGCTCGGTTCTCGGGTATAAACAAAGATCAAACAACTTGTCATTTCAAGAACGCACAGGTTCAATTTCTGCTCCAACTTAAAAATCCCACTGTTCGTGCTTGACATTTACCAATTTGGTGACATTTAGTTTTGGCCTTATGTGCACCGTGAAATTCTCGTCAATATTTGTCAGTGTCTCCATTGTCTTTTAAGTCACCCCCACAGCTGGTTAGAAAAAAAAATTCAAGTCCTTTTGTTTGAAAATATTTTAAAACAACACCTGTTTGTTAACAGAATCAGCACAAGATTTTTTGCTGTCCAAATAGCTGTGACACGTTAAAGAAATCTTGAAAATGTTTCGCTTGCATCCTACTTGCCGATTTAAAGTTGCATTTCATTTTGTGCTATTTAAGTGCAGAACCGATATGTTATAATATTCACTTGATCAACACAAATCTTTGGCCGATCAGAGAATGTTTTGGCGTTCGTTACCAAAGCTTCTTTGATCAGCTCGTAGCCATTCAAAACAACCACCATGGTGCTGCCTACGTAAAAACTGTAACAAAAAAAACCAAACAATTTTGATATTGAAAACAACGAATTAACAAGAGGGTTGTGTAAAAATCAGTTACCATTTTTACTACAGTTATTTGTCGGTACATCTCTGACTACTTATATGAACAAAAGTTCACTTGGACGTGGTTAACGGATTCAATCTTCTCTCTTTTCTTCTGCGTGCTAAACATCATCATAGTGTGAACATTACAATCCCCATGTAGCTGAGATTGGATGTTCAAATGAATTAGGATTATTTGAATAAGACCCTAAAATTAGGTTTACATGTCGCAACAATTACCTCAATAAGTTCCACATTGTACATGAATATGAACCAATATAACCTGGGAAAATTTCATACAATTCCTGAGTATGACCCACAATTACCTGAGTAATTTCCACACAATTCCTGAATATGACCAACAATTACCTGGGGAAAATTCCATACAATTCCTGAATATGACCCACAAATTACATGTAAAATGTTTAGTATTTACCTGGATAAAACCAACTTTTTAACTGAAAAGGCTCCCGAATTTTACCTACAAATTACCGCCAGAAGTTCAATAAATTACATTAACATGAACCACGATTCACCTGGCAAGGTTCTCAAATTACCAGACTTCTTCTTCTTTCGCCTCTTCGTCCTCGAGGAACAGCAGCCGATCTTCATCGACGTCTGTGATCCTTCCTAGGACAAAGGCCGCCTACAAAATTCCTCCAGGCATCACGACCCTGAGCCAATCTCTCCAGCTTCCCCCAAGTGTGGTCAAGTTTCTTGGTATCTGCTTCCACTTCACGGCGCCAAGTGTTCCTCGGCCTGCCTCTTTTACTTTTTCCTTGAGGTTTCCAGTTCAGGGCTTGTCAAGTTATGCTGGCGGCAGGTTTTCTGAGTGTATGGCCGATCCATCTCCATCTTATCTGGAGGATCTCTTGTTCTACCGGTTTCTGCTTTTTCCGCTTCCACAGTTTCTGGTTGCTGATTCTGTTGGGCCAGTGGATCCCGAGAATCCTTCTTAGGACTGGATTCTCTTCATATTCACAGCAGTGGTTCTCCATGTCTCTGCACCATATAGTAGAACAGGTTTCACCATGGTGTTGAAGTTCTTCAGGTTGGTATTCAAGTGTTTGGAGGCCCAGACATTATTAAGTTGTTGTAAGGCTGCCCGTGCCTTTCCTACCCTTATTTTTACATCAGCATCCGTCCCACCTTGCTTGTCCACGATACTGCCAATGTAGACAAAGCTCTCTACCTCTTCGAGCGCTTCCTCTTCGAGCCTGATGGGTGCTGTATTGATGTCATTGACCTTGAGGACCTTGCTCTTCCCTTTGTGAATGTTAAGGCCAATACGTGCAAAAGTGGCTGCAATAATTCTGTTTTTTTCCTGCATCTGTTGTTGGGTATGGGAAAAAAGGGCAAGATCGTCAGCAAAATCGAGGTCATTAAGCTGGTCCCACAAGGTCCATTGAATACCATTCTGCTTCTGCTGTGTGGAGGTTTTCATCATCCAGTCAATGGCCAATAAGAACAGGAAAGGCGAAAGCAAACATCCTTGGCTCACACCGGTCTTCACCTGGAAAGCATCTGTCACATGTTGTCCGTGGACCACTCGGCAAGTCATCCCCTCGTAAGAGTTCCTGATTAAGTCCGTGATTTTCCGCGGCACTCCATAATGTCTCAACAGTCTCCAGAGGGTTTGCATATCCACACTGTCAAATGCTTTCTCGTAGTCAACGAAGTTGATGTAGAGGGGTGAGTTCCACTCCAGGGATAGCTCTAGGATAATGCGCAGTGTTGCGATTTGGTTAGTTCAGGATCTGTTGGTCCGGAAGCCAGCCTGTGGGTCCCACAGCAAGGGGTCAACAGCTTCTTTCATTCTGTTTAGTAGTACGCGGTTGAAAACCTTGCCTGAGATAGACAATAAGGTGATCCCTCTATTGTTGGAGCAGGAGCTGAAGTCCCCCTTTTTGGGGATTTTAATGAGGTATCCCTCCTTCCACTCGAGAAGAACCTGTTCCTCCTCCCAGATCTTCACGAACAGTGGGTGTAGCATCTCAACACTGGTGTTCACGTCAGTCTTCAGTGCTTCAGCTGGGATGCCATCCGGTCCTGCAGCCTTGCCATTTTTAAGCTGTTTGATGGCAATACGGATCTCTTCTTTGGTGGGTGTGCTGCAGTCAATAATTAGGTCATTGTCAGCTGGCTGAATATCTGGTGGGTTACTTGGCTCTGGCCTGTTTAGAAGTTCCTCGAAGTGTTCTTTCCATCTGCCTCTCTGCTGCTCCTCATTTGGTATGTTCTTACCATCTTTGTCCTTCACTGGTCTCTCTAGCTTCCTCAACTTCCCAGTCAACTTCTTGATTGTAGCGAACAATTCCCACATATTCCTTTGGTAGACTGCTTCTTCCGCTTCTTTGGCAAGCATGTCTACAATGTTCCTTTTGTCCATTTTAGCGCTTTTCTTTACTTTCTTATTTGCTTCTGAGTATTCTTTTTGGAACCTAACTTTCTGCGCTCGTGTACGGCTGTTGTTAATTTCTGCCTTCTTCCCTTTTCTCTCTTCTATCATTTTCAATGTCTATGCTGTTATCCATTCTTTGTGTGTACGTTTCCTGTTTCCCAACACTTCCTGACATGTTGATTTGACTGCTTTCTTTAACCCCTGCCACCTTCCATCGATCGTCTCGTCTCATAGCAGTTCCTGTAAGACTTGGAACTTGTTGGATAGAGTGATCCTGAACTCCTCCTGTTTGGCCTTATCTTTCAGGAGGGGGATGTTGTAGCGCAAGCTATATGATGTCTGCTCAGTATAGTGCTTTTTCAGTTTTAGTCTCAGCCGGGCCACTAGGAGATGGTGGTCTGAGGCAACGTCAGCTCCTCTTCTGACACGTACATCTTGGAGAGATCGCTTGAATTTTTTCCCAATACACACATGATCTATTTGGTTCATTGTTTGGAGGTCCGTGAAACCCATGTGGCCTTGTGTATCCTCCTGTGATGGAATAAGCTCCCGCCTATGACTAGATATGTTGTGGCACAAAGGTTGGCAAATCTTTCTCCGTTATCATTCATTTCTCCTATCCCCTGTCGCCCATGGCTTCTTCGTAGCCCGTGTTGTCACTGCCGATCTTGGCATTGAGGTCTCCCATGAGGATGGCAATGTTTCGCCTAGGGCAGGGGTGGGCAAACTACGGCCGCGGGCCGCATGCGGCCCGGCAACTGATATTATGTGGCCCTCGAAGGCATTTAGAAATTTTAAAAAATTACTATGTTTTAAAGTTATTTTGTTGATTTTTACAGAATTTCATGCACCGTTATGATTTTTAAAACATTTTTGATCAAATTTCTTTCTAATTTTCTATTTTTTTAAACAGTCCTTGACCTTTGTCATGTAATGCTAAATTGCGAAACTATCGATTTTAATATAGGGAAATGTTTATCGATATTTAAAAATTGGACATAATATACATGCTGCCCCCCAATAGCTTTACCTTTGTCAATGTGGCACTCCACACAAAAAGTTTGCCCACCCCTGGCCTAGGGCGACCCTGGGTAATGGTAAGCAATCTGTTATAGAATTCATCTTTGTCTTCCTCCTCACTTTCGTTTGTTGGTGCGTAGCACTGGATAACATCCAAATTGATTCTGTGTTTTTTGTTCCGAAATCTTGCTGTGAGGATTCTAAGTCCATCCAATGAGTGCTCCTTGGGCTGTCCTGGATATCATCAGGGCCACGCCCAGAGTGTGTAGTGCATCGTCGTCCTCGTGACCTGAGAATAACAGCATCTCTCCTGAGGCTAATCTCTTCTGTCCGCACCCGATCCATCTTGCTTCGCTGATTCCTTGTATTGCGAGGTTAATTACCAGACCATCACCAACAATTTACCTGTACAAATCTCCTTTCTCTTTTCTCCATCGCTCTAACTGCGCCCTCGGATTTTTCTCAATCATAAACATATGACCGAATATGGGCTGGGGCGTCCCAGGGCACGGAGGGTAGCGGGGATCCGGGCGCCTATACCACAAGTAGAGCAACAGCAGCGCGGTGGCGTCTACCAAGAAGGCTGTTTCCAAGGTCAGCGACGACCCTGTCCAACATGTCGACGCGACGCTTCCTTCATTGATGTGGTAACAGGGAATTCGGTTTCTTTCCGGCTTTAACACGCCGTTTCATTAAAAAAAATCATCGCTGGGGAAAGAACACAGAAAGTATAATATAAAAGATCTGCACACAGAGCTAACAAAGATATGCCTATAGCAGTTATTAGGTTTCGTCGGTAAATGGTAGAGTAGCTTAAGAGCGAGATGAGCTTAATGGTATCCGGGTGCGAATGGCGGCGATGCGTGTCCGGGTTCATTTTGACTAATGCTATTCGGATGTCATTTGTAGTAGTTTATTTTAGTTAAAATGAAGAATTAACATTTCAAACGTATATTACATTCAATTATCTTTCAATTGATACCTCATTTGGTCTTACAAACCCAACAATAATATTTTAGATCGTTTTTTAATCCCAACCTCTCAATTCTGGAACCCGTGTACCTATAGGTGCAGCCTTCTGGGAACGTATGGAGTACTTTATTTTTTTCTTTCAAAGAAATGGATTCATGTTAATCGAGATTTCTTTACTTTCAGAGATAGGTTTTGAATTTTTAAAGAGAATTTCTATCAGTAATTTACTGACCAAAATAAGATTGTCGTAATGATCCTAATAAGACAATATATTGTTTGGATTACACTGTAGACATTCATGACATTTGATCGGGATCATGTGAAAAAGATATCGTCGGAGTCAACCCATTAGAGGTTTTAAAAAACGGGAAATTATGGTTTTTAAACTATCAATGACAGAACAAAGACATTAATACACAGTGAACAGCATAGTGTAGCTTTATACAAATTTGAAAAAGGGAAATATGATATGTTTTTTTTTATCATGGAATACAAGGATAAGGACACTGGTAATAGAAACAGAAATATCAGTGACTGTTTTATATGTTTACAGTTATACACGATATCTGTTGGACACTTGGTGTTACTTTAATCTTAAGTTTCAAGCAGCCAAGGCAATTTAACAGTTCAGCCCTATTACAGTAATCGATACATTTCAGCCCTATTCCAGTAATCGATACATTTCAGCCCTATTCCAGTAATCGATACATTTCAGCCCTATTCCGGTAATCGGACTTTCTAGAGCGTGTTAAACTTCGGGGGCGGGTAACCACAAGCAGGACCGATGAGGCTCTCATCACGGTAGTTCACTTCATGGCTGATTTCTTTATTACTGAAACTCATCTAAGGTTTCAGACATGGCAGTCTACATTGATGATGTAGTTTAATCTAAGCAAACGTTTAACAAGATCTTGGGTCCCAATTCACAACATACAAAAGGATCTGCACATCTCTCATTCTCAAAAATAGCATAAATGGCCAGCCGCAAAAATCATCGGATGAGTTAGTTGTGAGGACTTGGGAAGTAGATCTGATGACTTGGAAATTAGGTCTGGTGACGTGGGAATAAGGTCTGATGTCTTGGGAAAAAGCTCTGATGACGTGGGAATTAGGTCTGATGACTTGGGAATTAGTTCTGATAACTTGGGAATTAGTTCTGATGACTTGGGAATAAGGTCTGGTTACTTGGGAATTAGGTCTGATAACTTGGGAATAAGGTCTGATGTCTTGAGAATAAGGTCTGATGACTTTGGAATGAGAACTACCTGGGAGGAGAATCGTATCCAATCTCTAAAGGGGGCGTTCATCTGGGAGGGGAGCCAAAAATCTGAAACAATTTTTTACGTAATCGTGATCGAAATATCTCATAAAATACATCGACACAGTTACATACCATCTAGACCCCAGACGTATAATGTTTCGACCACTAACAGCTTATCTGTAAACATTCACGTAAATATAAGAGCTCATTAGTGGGATCAGTTGGACTTTTCCCACAAAAAATGGTGTGAGAATATTTTTCAAATTACATTTAATGGATTTTTTTTTACCTTAACGTTAAGTGTATATATGTTGTAAAGTTGAAGGATATAAAAGATTTACAGGGTGGCGCTCAGAGAAACAGCAAGACATTCAGACTAGTGTCTAACCAAAAGAGACGCAAGGATCTCATCATGTTCATCTCTTTGAGACGGTTCACGATTTTGGTTTTGATGCTCAGAACTAATGTCAAAGGCGGTTAGAGATGAGATAACTGTGATGTTTGTTTTGTGTTAAGTTTGTGATATCATTGATACGTAGCGAAAAATGAAACAAGGTATGGGACGACATTGTGGGGTGGGTTGGTGGGGGGGGGGAAGAACGCAACAGAACAAAGAACATGTCGGCAAGATGCCTTCTTTGTGGCATAGACAACAGTAAAACCAATTCAAAACTTAAAATGAACTCTAGGCTGCATTGTCTGATATTCTCGTAGGTCTAAGTATCGGGTACTGGTATTTTTTTGGGTTGGGTTTATTTTTTCAAGTTAGAAAAGGATAGAATTTTCTTTTGTTGTTATGACTACTCTAAGTAGGCTACAGACAATATGTTGTAAGCTAATACTCGTTTTATCATTTGTTTACATAATACACAGGTTAATTTTCACATGAAGCTCGATAAATTAAAATCCTGACGTCCTACACAAAATCAGATTTCAGAGTTGCAATCAGCACACTCGGGATAGTATGAACCACTCAATAGATGCCCAGAAGCAGACGAAGTTTTTGTCATTGCCCTGTAGCAGACGAGTGTGTTGTTCTTGTCCGTTGTAAAGCACGCTATGGATGCACAAGCAAAACACTTGAGATATGGGCAAGGCGCCGGAATGATCAATACATTGATCTTGGACCTTCAAAATATAAAGAACAGCGGCAATCATTATCATTTTGCCAACTTTACGCTGTATGCGGCGGTAGGAAACAACAACCGCACTAATCAATTATCAATGGTCTAAAATTTCCCAGCGCCTTGTAAATATTCAGAAGTCAAAACATGATTTCGACATTTCGCTGTATTGGACACATTTTTTTGGTCAATATGTTTCCTTCCAGGTCGTCTGAGGTTTTCCTTGGTTCCTATTACCTTTGATGCCATCTCATCTAATGCTGTTATATCAAACTGAGTCATCTACTGCAGTGATGCGTTATCGTATGTAGTGTTGTGTTTCCTAATTTAGTACTGTGTCGTCTTATGTCGTGCTGACTTATCTAATGTAGTGTTGTGTTATCTAACGTAGCGCTCTGTTGTCTAACGCATAGTGCTGTGTTATCTAATCTATTGCTGGTTAATCTAATGCAAGGATGTTTTTCTATTATAATGTTGTGTTATTTTACGTAGTGATGTATTATCTCCTGTAGTGCTGTGTTATCCCACGTAGTGATGTGTCATCCCATGTAGTGCTGTGTTATCCCACGTAGTGATGTGTCATCCCATGTAGTGCTGTGTTATCCCATGTAGTGATGTGTTATCCCATGTAGTGATGCGTTATCCCATGTAGTGATGTGTTATCCCATGCAGTGATGTGTTATCATATGTAGTGATGTGTTATCCCATGTAGGGATGTGTTATCCCATGTAGTGATGTGTTATCCCATGCAGTGATGTGTTATCCCATGTAGTGATGTTTTATCCCATGTAGTGATGTTTTATCACATGTAGTGATGTGTTATCCCATGAAGTGCTGTGCTATCTAGTGCAGTGCTATGTTTGCCGTGTTCCAGTGAGCTGGGTATACAACGCCTCCACCAAGCTAAATCAAAGTTCTTTAGGTAACTATGGAACGCTTAGATGGAATCGTGTAAAATAAGATACAAGGACTTGATGTCATAACTTGAGAACTGCTCCTTAAGCTGCTTCGGCTCCTTTTATGGACAAAATAAAATCCTTTTTGTTGTCCATAGACACTAAATAACTTTTTAGCATGTGTCAGCTTGAACTCTAAACTCTATTAGATAAATAGCATTGACACAAGCGCTAACAAGTACTCAAAAAAACTAAGCTGTTTTGAATTGTTTCTCTCTCATTTAATGTAGATTAATTATTTTACAGCGCTTTTAAAAAAAAAAATCAAACAAAATGCGTGTATTTCGGTAAGGCTTATTTTCTCGCGTGACACCAACACCCTAGAGACCTACTCTGAGTCGACACACAGCAAAGCACTGCACTAAATGCTACTGACTCATATCACGGCAAATTCTCGTCCCTCGAGTAAAATCGCAATGACAGATCCGAGATCCAGACCCCTCGTACGAGTACCTGGACAAAGCTTTGGTTAAATTTTCGGGGCCGTAAATTGCATTTGACTACAGTAACTTTAAAAAAAAATTAATAAATTAGCCCAATTTTCTATTTATGTATTGCTGTCAAAAAAAAGTAATTATAAATAGGAATTACAATTTGATTACAAGCTGTGTTATGACATTTGTTCAATTTTGTAAAAAAAAAAAAATGTTAATAACCTATTAACTAGGCTTTATATCAGAATTTTCTATCTCAACTTCAAAAAAAACAACCACCAAAATTAATATGATTTTTTTTGTATGTTGACAGTAACGACGCGAGAACACAGCGGGACGAGCAAAAACTCAAATCCGAAAGTGGACGTCACAGGGACACCCGTTTCAGGATATGGCGAAGAAAATAAGCATATGAGATCGACGCAGTGTTTTGATCCAACAACCGGCATGGATGAGTCCTTTGACTGGGAGGCGAAGCAGGGAAAGGGACCGCTAGAAAACTGCAACAGATTCCAATCCTGCTTTCAACGTTGTGGAAAAGTGGGGGATAAATCATGGTGCTACTGCGACGACGTGTGCTGGCTGTACGGCGACTGCTGCGAGGACTTCTACAGGGAGTGTCTCTCCATTTCCATTGACCAGAGCGACGACGCCATGTTGAACGCGACCTTGTCCAAGTACACGTCCTACAGCCAAGTGGTCAGATTGAAGACGGTCATAAAATGGCTGGAGTTGTCGTCATGTGTTGGGACCAGCTTTTTAAAAGTTGTCATGGTAACGGAATGCGGAAGAGACGAAATAACCAAGCAGAGATTTTCAGAACTTTTTGAGAAAATCAACAAGCGGGACTCCAAAAGTTTGCGCTATTTTCAAGGAATCTCGATGGATGAGATTCAGCTGAGTTGTGAAGAAGCAAGTAAGGATCATTATTATACCTCTGAAAAACATCCGTTGCTTTACACTCAAATGGTATTTAGAGAATTAGATTTAAACTTTTACTTTATAAACGTTTTTTGTGGAATTTGTAACGGGATAAATCCACAATCATTGGTATCGATGGCCGCAAGGATTATCTGTCGAGACGATAGACAATATTTTAACATAGAATCCAACATGAATTTACAGGAAATTATCAATAACTATACGTGCCGAAACGTCTACTCTATTCGTGACTATGAAGAAGACACAAGAGTGTGCATGGAAACCTGGAAGAAACCAACTCTTAGTACATTTTGCGATATGTCTGATAAAAATCCCACTGAAAAGGGAGTCTTATTTTCCAACAACAACTTGTCCAGTAGGCTGTGCCGTAGATATTTTTGGCCAATAACCCTTAGCAATGATATTCCACGAAATGCGTCTGATGTAATCGGCCTGCTATGGAACCCCCACTGCTACGACACAGTCTTGGGAAGTATGGTAGCGGAGACACAAAAATATCCCTGTTTGAAATGGTTCCTCTCATGCTCAATAAGGATGCACCATGATACGTTTATAACCTTAACGAGTTTTAGAGTGCTGTTTGATTTTAGAAAACGTATGTTTAATGTTATTGGGACGATGGTGGGTCGAATCAAGCAGATAGAAACCAGTTTTCCAGAGCTTTCACATTTCCACAGAAATTTTTCTTGTCTGTGTAGCAACGACAGCGCACAGCTGGCAACACGATGTTATCAAGAAATTCATTGCAAAGGCAAAGACGCAAACGGAACTCTGTGTGATTTCCGTCGTACTCTGAGTTCTTTGAGCTTACTGGGTATAAAATCTTACACGTTTACAAAACAGGAGCTGTTTGCTGTTAGTATGAATTTCGAATACCTCTCGACTTCGGTGCCAGGTACAGTGGAAGTTGAAGACAAATTACACGATTATCGATTCAATCACATTTCTCAGTATTTAGATAACCGATATTTTTCGTCTCCATGTGAAAATTTGTCCAAAGGAAATGCCTCATTCAAAGAAAAAAGTACAAACAACTTTACTCAAATAAGTTTAGAGTTTTTAACATTTTTATTGGAGTTTATGAGAAGAGAAGTTAATGAACTCAAACTAAACGTAGCTAACAGTGTGTTGTGCCATAATGGCGAGGTGATTCGTTGTTTCGTGGTTAGTGAAAGAACGCGGAAAATGACTGAAGTAAACCTTGACATCACCAATGACGACGACAGGGAATCCATTTGTTTACAGGCAGCTCTTGAAAATAAGAACAACTATGAAGAAACAAATAACCCGGGTACAAACACTTTAAAAAACACATTTTCTCATCCAGGGTATGAAGATATCCACACACAATTGTGTAAAATATTGCAGAAAGAAACACCGAATCTTTCACAAGACATTAACAAAACAAAGCAAAACAGTGCTGATTATAAAAACTCAAAAGAAAAAAGTCAGGGCCCAATGGACAAGAATATTGTTTGCTTTTCTATATTTTTGTCTTACAAAAGTCCCGAAATGTTAAACAATTTGGAGATAATCGTCAACAACATGTCAACGTCTCTCGCTTCAGACGCAATTACTCAACGATTTTTACTGAAACAAGTAAAATTGACCAATATGTTAAAACGATTTTCATCCACTGACTCTACAAGCCAAAACCTTGGCTGTAACCCTGACAGGAGACTACAAACATACATCGTTCAAGCTGACAGATGTCCGATGAATCTCAATGTTATATATCTGGATGAATATGAGCTTCAACACAGTGGCCGACTGTGGTTTAATGCTGAGTACCAGATGTTCATGAGCAGTTTTCCAGAACTGAAGCTTCAACGCCTCGCCATGCCTTTGTGTGTTAAACATTTGACCTCTGAAATATGCCCCCAAGCTATTTACATACGGCTTAAGTGGAATGAGTTTTTCATCTTTAGAGGTGAACTCATCCTGCCACACAATGATGATGATGACATTGAGGATGAAGTCGCTTTCATACAAGAACTGTTTGATGACTTTACTCGTGATGACAAATTAAGCCACATAGCATTTACTTTGAAAAATAGATTTGGCAAAGATGTATTTAGCACATTTTCTAAAAATTCTTATATCTTAACAAGTAATGGCGCTTTCATTTGTTCCAGTTACATATCTGGTCATCAGCTTGATAACAGGTTCACCCCAAGTTCAGACGTAGAGTACTATTGTACCCTTGCGTCCTCTATCGTATCCATCGTCTCTCTGATGCTAGTTTTTCTTGTCTATGTTCTTTTCCCAGAACTAAGGAAAAATGTTCCAGGAAAAATAGTTTTGTCAATGTCCATATCACTGTTGGTCGCTCATCTTTTGTTCTTATTTAGCAATTATCCAACAGGTTTGGTTTGTGAAATATTCGCTAGCTGCCATCATGCCGCCTGGTTGTCATCGTTTGTTTGGTTGGCATTTATGTCAGTCCATCTGGCGTATACTCTCTACTACAAACCTGTAGAGTCCAATGGTAACCAATCCTTTTATTCCACGTCAGTGGTGTGTTGGTGCTTCCCCATTCTTGTTTCGGGTGTCTGTTTCTTGCTTGACAAGCTTGGCTACGTCACAATCGAATATGGAAAATACAATGATTGCTGGATAGGAAATCACAAAGCAGCCATGATTGTATTTGGGATTCCAGTCGTGGTCTGCCTGCTCTTGTCACTGATTAGTTTAGCCATTATTATTTCCCTTATTCGAAAAAGCGTAGCTTTCCGTCACTTGAGTACGACAGAATATAAGGGCGGATCTCGACAATTTCTCATCTGTCTGAATCTAACACTTCTCATGGCTCTCAGATCTGTGTGTTACTTCATCGCCTTGTTTACTGAAGTACCCTCCCTTTGGGTGGTCTATGTCTTAGCACATGGCTGCCAAGGTTTGTTTGTTTTTTTGTGTTTTGTCGCACGGAAAAGTCTAGTTCTCAAATTGGTGGTGAAGTGGCGCAGGTGGAAATGAGAAACAACTTTCAGATAATCTATCGGCGCCCTAAAATTTCATATATTTATTGGTTCATTTTTAAAAATAGATTTATATATTTAGAACACTTTGAGTAAGACTGCGAAATACACGACAATCAAATATACAATGTATCGGCTGAAATCTTTTAGACGCAGATATAGCAATGAAATAAATCAAGAGAGACAATAAGAACTAAGCTAGCTATTTTACGCACTGATTTCCATGCAATAAACGAATATCATGATTAGCTTAATATGCACAGCTGAATATTCATATCTCACCGACTTGCATATCGTGTTCTTACCATTTCTTTCAATCTGACATTAATATATTACCGTTTTTTTTCCTTCCCATTTTTTTTTTTTTTTTTTTTTTTTTTTTTTTTTTTTTTTTTTTTGTGTGTGCGAAGCTGATTCTAAAATTTTAATGTGATAGACCGTGTCAGCACTACATTCATAGATATACTGATTAGTCGGTGCGTCAGTCAGTTAGTCAGTTAGTGGTATTAGACTTATATATATATATATATATATATATATTATGTTACTTTGTATAAGTCCTGCATGCCTCATATCATACTCTTTGACAAAAATTGGGGTAATGATAGACATATTTATATTAGTGAGATATAGAGAAAGAGAGAGCGAGAGAAAGAGATCGAGAGCGAGACTGAGAGGAGAGAGAGTGAAAGAGAGAGTGAGAGAGACTGAGAGAGATTGAGAGAGAGTAAGAGAGACTGAGAGTAAGAGAGAGACTGTGTGTGTGTGTGTGTGAGAGAGAGAGAGAGAGAGAGAAAGAGATCGAGAGCGACACTGAGAGGAGAGAGAGGGAAAGAGAGAGTGAGAGAGACTGAGAGTGTGTAAGAGAGACTGAGAGTAAGAGAGAGACTGTGTGTGTGTGTGTGTGTGAGAGAGAGAGAGAGAGAAAGAGATCGAGAGCGACACTGAGAGGAGAGAGAGGGAAAGAGAGAGTGAGAGAGACTGAGAGTGTGTAAGAGAGACTGAGAGTAAGAGAGAGACTGTGTGTGTGTGTGTGTGAGAGAGAGAGAGAGAGAGAGAGAGAGAGAGAGAGATTTATGTTGAATTACCATGCTTCGCAACGGGGTTTTAGGGAATTTAAAAGTATAATAAAACTTTAGGAAAAGATTTTGTCGGATAAATGTTACATTTTAGATTATTTCGGTTGAAGCTTGGATATTAATTTAAGGGACGGGCATTTTATGGTTAATTCAAAACTTAAAAGGAGCATGTAGTCAATAAATGAAAGAGAACCTGTTTTGATTTTGAAAAAACCAAAACAACACAGTCGTTTTGAGTGAAAAAGTGACCACTTCGATGGACATTTGCAGGTTATCTTGTACCAAACTTGGATTGTAACGCGTGCTATGGGCTCCTCATATTGTATGCAATACTTTTACGTAACATTTTCTCTAAACGACGAATGGACGAGAACCTGTCAGAGATTTCGGAGTCACAAATGTTTAGAAAAGGGGGGGGGGACGACTTTTTTAACTGTTATTTTTACTATTTTTAACATTGTGGGATAAAATCGAAATTAATTTTGACAAGTCGTCTTACCCTGATCTACCTTCAGCCAGGACTGCTGTTCCGCATTCGGATTTATATAACTTCCGACACGTTAGGATTGTTTTCGCCATTCTTTTCTGAAGACAAGAACTTCTTATTTTTGTAATGGCATCGGAAGCCTTCCAGATAGCATTTGTCTTTGATAATATAATTCAAGGGATTCGCATCAATTCATTATCAAATCACGGTGGATTTAAACTGTTTTCTTTTAGATCAGGCCTGCACAACATACGGCCCGCGGGCCACATTCCGGCACCCATTTGGCGGCCCGCGAAGTAACGAAATATCCTTTATTATTATTACTTTCTTAATAGCTTCCCACGTCCCATTATCTTTTGGCCCGCACAAGTTTTTCAAAACGTATTATGGCCCGCACAAGGTTTTCATAAAGTATTACGGCCCGCCTTACATTTTAATTTGTGCAGGCCTGTCTTAGATAATGGCAACAAAATGTTTAGTTCAAAGTGGAGTTAGTGCCATAAATGAGTTGCTGCTAAACAAAAATTGTCTGGATATAAAACAGCTTGGAGACTTGAGACTGAAACTATCTAAATTGTTGATATAACACATCGTGGAGACTTGAGACTGAAGCTGTCTAAATTGTTGATATAACACATCGTGGAGACTTGAGACTGAAGATGTCTAAATTGGAGCCTACGTAAAATCTCTGTGCAGCAAACAGCAAGCGCAAGTTTCTCACTGAATTATTCATCTCACATTGAATTTTGTATCTCTCATTGCATTTGTATCTCTCATTGCATTTGTATCTCTCATTGCATTTGTATCTCTCATTGCATTTGTGATCTCACACTGTATTTATGATCTCACACTGTATTTTTGATCTCACACTGTATTTATGATCTCAAACTGTATTTGTTATCTTACACTGTATTTGTGATCTCACATTGTATTTGTGATCTCCCACTGTATTTGTGATCTCACACTGTATTTGTGATCTCAAAATGTATTTTTGATCTCACACTGTATTTTTCTTCACTCTTATACCGTAACAATATTATTTATTGAACATTGTAATGTACACGAGGTTAGATTTTGTATAACTCTTTTGATATATTTGAATGAGAAAAGTATCAGAAATAAATTGTTCATCGTTCATCACACTTGCTTTTTGTTTTGATAATTTTGTCTTGCGTACTCTTAATTCTTTGTTTTTGTTTCAGTCTTTGCTAACTACCGTTCTTGTCAACGAACCATTTTAAACCAAATATAAATTGCTTAACTCCTATCGGTACATGTATTAAACAACCCCGAAAAAAATGTTTTGTATAAATCCTTTATATGCATTTTTGTTAATATTTATGTAATTCCAAATGATTTATCATTTCTGTGTTTGTGGCAGCTTATTTGTTGGTATGGGAACGTTTTTTTTTTATTATAAAAACTTAGTGATTGTAAAACCTAATAGACTAAAGGTATATATGTAAAAACAAATACGTCACAAATACAAAGCATATAGCAAAAACTACACTAATAATCTCCCCACCAGAACAAGAACCCAATGAAAAAAAAATCACTTCATCTTCCCATTGAAAAAGAAGACCCCCCCCCCCCCCCCCACGGATTTTTGGAGGTTTAGGTGGGGCTGAAATGTTTTTATAATGTGTTGCCTTGGGCAAAGAGTCTGTGTGCAAAGTTTCAGTTGGATAGAAGGGCAAAAAGTGGGTCGATTATCCATCCGAAGATTTGGCCTTATGCAGACGAACAACAGAGAAGTTAAAATAAAGTATTTAAACCAGCACACGGCAATTGAATGTAGAAACAAGTCACCTGGCTCCTAGTGGGAAACAGGTCAACCGGCTATTAATGGAAAACAGGTCCCATGGCTCTTAGTGGGAAACAAGTCACCTGGTACTTAATGGGAAACAAGTCACCTGGTACTTAGTGGGAAACAGGTCACCTAGCTCTTAGAGGGGAAACAGGTCACCTGGTTCTTAATGGAAAACAGGTCACCTGGCTATTACTGGGAAACAGGTCACCTGGTTCCTAGTGGGAAATAGGTCACCTGACTATAAGTGGGAAACAGGTCACCTGGCTCTTAGTGGGGAAACAGGTCACCTGGTACTTAGTGTGAAACAAGTCACCTGGCTCTTAGTGGGAAACAGGTCCCCTGGCTCTTATTGGGAAACAGGTCACCTGGCTCTTAGTGGGAAACAGGTCACCTGGCTCTTAATGGGGAAACAGGTCACCTGGCTCTTAGTGGGGAAACAGGTCACATGTTTCTTAGTGGGGAAACAGGTCACCTAGCTCTTCGATAGAAACAATTCACATGGCTCTTATTGGGAAATAAGTCACCTGGCTATTAGTGGGAAAAAGGTCACCTGGCTCTTATTGGGAAACGAGTCACGTGGTTCTTATTTGGAAACAGGCTACCTGGCTCTTAGTGGGAAACAAGTCATTTGGCAGAAAGTATGTCAGGGTAAGACCTCTTGTAAAAATTACTTTGTTTTGAACCTTTTACCTTCATGGTACCAATGTGAAAGTATACAAAGATTCTCATTCATTTACCGACTATTTGATGTAAGCAGCCTCTCATTTATTTACCGACTACGGAATGTAGGCAGTTCTCATTTATTTTACGAAAGGCAGCAAGCGCTCCGTACAAGTATGAATGAAAAAGGAAAAACCTATCAATTATCTTGATCTCCAAGATTGGTGGGCAATATCCTAAATATAAGATGAAAAAGCCTTAATATAAAATAACCTAAATATAATGGGAAATATTCGAAATATTATATGAGATAAACTAAATTTAATTTTATCTCCATTCAAATTCAAAAATTTGTTTACTAGCTAAATCATTAAAATTTATTTTAAGTTATCTATTGATGTTTTTAACTGATCATGTAGTGGAAATCTCTAGAACATAAATGTAGGTGGTCAGTGAAAACCATAATGTATCACTGTAAAAAAAAGTCGTTGTGCTTCCTATTATAACACCATTGTAATCTTAAATTGAAACCGTGTTTGTTAATGGGGTTGTCGGTGATCTTTGTGTAGTCACTCGATAACTACGTGAACGCCAACAACGTTGAATAGAAATAAGTCAGATTTTTACACTCTGCACTTTATTTTATATTAAATACTTTTTCATGAATAGTTAACTAAAGGAAGCCATTCCAAATTAGACATGAAGCAGAAGATTTATATCTCACGAAGTTCAAGCTACATCAGCCTGAGTGGGTAAAAATTGTGTTACACACAAAAATCGCACTGCTCGTTAATGGCGGCTTTTCCTGCTCCTTTATTCTTCCGCTCACAAAATATTCCCTGAATATTAAATCTTTTGATGGATCACTCCATCTACGTGCCACGAGTGATTTCAGAAAAATGAGCATACGATAAGTGGTGCTGTTGCAATCAACAATTGGACAACTCAATCTATATATATAAAAATGAATGTATGTCTGTTTGTATGTATGTCTATTTGTCACATATGCGCTCCCACACCATTCATGCGATTGCAACAAAACTTTGGTGAGTTGTTGGCCACCTACCTGGGCATTTAATTGCGTCATTAAAAAACTGTTCAAATACTTCGTTTTATGCCGTTGGCCCTTCATTCGGTTTTTTTCTTATACGAGCTTTGTAAAAAAATATTTCCGTCTGCGCTCCTACACCATTCGTCTGAATGCACTAAATCTTTGGTAAAATGTTGCAAGCACGCCCACAAAGGTTTGAAAATAATTATAACCGATTTAAAATATTCCGTTTTGAGCCAGGGGCCCCATGTTCGTTTTTTCTTATATGAGCGATATAAATATAGTTTCAAACCGTATGCGCTCCTACACCATTCATGCGATTGCGACAAAACCATTGCAGAGTTGTATTCCATAAGCTTGCGCATTTTACTGGGCCATTATAACACTTTTAAAATATTTCGTTCTGGCCGTTGGCCCCAAAATCGTTTTTTTTTCTTATATGAGCTTTGTAAACAATAGATTTCGTCTGCGCTTCTACACCATTTATTCGAATACGCTAAAACTTTGACGAAATGTTGCAAGCATGCCCACAAAGGTTTCTAAATTATTACAACCGTTTTAAAATATTCCGTTTTGAGCCAGGGGCCCCATGTTCGTTTTTTCTTATAGGAGCTATATAAATATAATTTCAAACCGTATGCGCTTCTACACCATTCATGTGATTGCAACAAAACTTTTTTGAAAGGTTGTCCATAACGTCGCGCATGTTAATAATTAATTACAATACTTTTAAAATATTCCGTTTTAAGCTGTTGGCCCCAAATTCTTTTTTTTTTCTTATATGAGCTTTGTACAAAATAATTTCGGTATGCGCTCCTATACCATTCATCTGAATGCGATAAAACTTTAGTTAGAAGTTTTTCCCACGCCCGCAAAGCTTTTCCAATTATTACAACCGTTTAAAATATTCTGTTTTGAGCAAGGGGCCCCATGTTCTATTTTTCCAATATGAGCTATGTAAATATAATTTCAAACCGTATGCGCTCCTACACCATTCATGCGATTGCAACAAAACTTTGTTGAAAGCTTTTCCATAAGGTCGCGCATGTTAATGAGTAATTACAATACTTTCAAAATATTCCGTTTTCAGCCGTTGGTCCAAAATTCTTTTTTTTTCTTATATGAGCCTTGTACAAAATAATTTCTGTATGCGCTCCTATATCATTTATCTGAATGCGATAAAACTTTAGTAAAATGTTTTTACCACCTCCGCAAAGCTTTTCAAATTATTACAACCGTTTAAAATATTCTGTTTTGAGCCAGGGGCCCTATGTTCTATTTTTCCTATATGAGCTATACAAATAAAATTTCAACAGAGCTAATGTGTGGATGGATAGATTTTTAATCAAATACAAATAGCGACATTAAATTGTGTGTGTGACATAATAATTAGGTTTCTGAAGTAGTTACAACACTTTTAAAATAATCCGTTTTTGGCCGTTGGCCCCAAAATCGTTATTTTTCTTATAAGAGCTTTGTAAAAAATAATATCCGTATGCGCTCCTATACCATTTATCTGAATGCGATACAACTTCAGTAATATGTTTCTCTTTTTTTAATTTTGTGATATAATAAGTAGGTTTCTGAAGTAATACAACAATTCTACAATATTCCGTTTGTGGCCGGGGGCCTTAATTAGTTTTCCACCCTTATATTATCTATATAATTATCGTATGCATTCCTATACCATTCATCCGATTGCGATAAAAACGTTGGTGAATTGATATGCGCGCTCCCGCAAATGTTTCTAAATTAGAACAACATTTTACAATATTTCGCATGGGCCGATGTCCTTAAATTCGTTTTGTTTTCTTTAACAAACTTTATCAAAAGAATTTCAAACAGAGCTATCAACTCACCCGCCCTTGAACAAATGCCAACAGACATCAATTTGTAGCAAGAGCAGAGAAAACACGTTTTTGCATGTTTAGTGTAGAGAGTATTTTTGTTGTTTTTATAAATAAGCTTGAATTTTGTGACGTATTTTAGAATCGGATATAGCTTTGTAAATGTGTTGTGATTTTGAATAGCAATGATGTAGTAATACATCTATTATATAAGAATAATCTATGCTGACCGTAACTCCAAAAGAACCGATACGATTTAAATACGTTCCCATTTTTTAAAACAATCATAGTTTTCTTCTATTATTTTAAGGAACTCGAATCAATGGTAATGCGAAAAATATATTGTATATTCGCTTTAATTTTAATAAAATTTTAAGTATTAATAATATAAATTACAAATAAATTTGGAGTAACAACTAAGGAACTATTTTAAACATTTTATATGTGGTTGAAAGTTATGAAAATTAATAAAACAAATTATGATCAAAGAATTACACTGTAATCACATTTATCGGGGAAACCAAAACATCTGTTGATTTTAGTGCATTTTTAAAATACGTTCCAAATAATGCGTATTAAAAGTAAAACTAATTTGTTCTAAATAATAACGCAAATGACGTCAGAACTCAAATTGTCTATTTATTCAATGCAAAAATGTATCTGATTTAATAACCGCGCGTAATAAAATTGATAATGTATTTCCCCCTTCCTAAAAGTAAAATTAATAAATATAATAGATTGCTTTTTAAATTGCTACAATTTAAAAAATGAAATACAATTTTTGCTTTTTATTTTTAACGTTTAATAAATTTTTACTTTTATTCTTTCCAAAAATATAAATATATGAAATTTATAAATTAGTAAAAAAAAAAAAAACCTAACCTTTAAATATACTTTTAATACGAAAATGCCGTTTAATGCAATCAGTGCAGCGAAACTACATATCCAAATAGCATCCACTAATGCACTTATCACTCATTTAAATAAGAACAAAGCATTTGAAATGCAAAAAAATTGTTAGTAAGTGGATTACAATCCCGTGGATGATTTTATTAATTTCTTTAAAACTCTGTTTGGGGGAGGGGGAAGGTGTAATTCAATAGTTTAATTTGTACATGGCAGCACACTATACGTCTCAAAATGAATTTGACAAATATTTTGCCTTCTTAGGTACATATATATGGGGGTTAGGAAATAGGGTGTGTACAATTTTATATCTTTAAATCCAATGATATTACTGTTGTGAAAAATAGATGCTATATTCTCATTTTACAAATTAAGAAAAACAATGACGTTAACAAAACGTAAATACATTTACAAAAGTATATCTATGCATATCAAAACCCATTCATTTTACAAAGAATTACCAGTTTTGGACCGGGGCCCTATAGTAGTTTTTCTTTCTAATATGAGCTATTTAAATTTAATTTCCGTGTGATTTCCTATACTATTCATCTGAATGCGATAAACTTTCAGTGAGTTGTTGTGTGCAGGCCCGCATTAGGTTTCTAAAGAAGTGCAAATATTTTACAATATTCCGCTTTGGGCCGGGGGCCTTAAATTCTTTTTTTTCTTATATGAGCTATGTAAATATTACGTCAAGCAGAGCTATTGCATAAGTGGGTGGAATTACATTAAATATAAACTGTGACATTTCATTTTGTATATGTAACTTAATAAATAGGTTTCTGATTTAGTACAAATATTTCACAATATTACTTTTGGGGCCGGGGGCCCTAAATTTGTTTATATGTAATAAATGAGCCATATAAATATAATTTCAAACATAGCTATTGCATGGGAGGATCAATCGCTATAAGTTTTGGGACTAAATTTGGAAAATCCATGCTTCCCACACGGACAGCTGCGTGTGGTCTGCTGACACTTCTTAAAACCTTCTAATTAATTCGAATACGCACCAGACAGTTAAAAAAAGGTGGTTATTAGAAGAACTTACAACAAAAATTATTAAAACACAGACACTTTATTTCGATGAGTGGCATTGCAACGCATGCCGGGTACTCGCTAGTTAGTAAATATTACAAAGCCAGTTTCCTCGTTTGAATACATAGAGCAAAATAGATCATTCAAATATCGATCTAAAAATGTACAGAGGCTATCAAATTATATTATAAAATCAACTTCCACCCCAAATTATAAAAAATAAACATGATGCAATTTAAGAAGGGGGAACAAGGACATATTATATTAATGACAGTAATCAATCCATGTGAATGAAATAGTAAGAACATATTATATTAATGACAGTAATCAATCCATATGAATGAAATAGTAAGAACGTGATGTGGGAAAGCATGAATGAATTTTGCGATTCACATTAACCTAATCATTAGCATTAACCTAATGGTTCACATTAACCTAATCATTAGCATTAACCTAATGGTTCACATTAACCTAATCATTAGCATTAACATTAAAGTATCATTCACATTAACCCAATTATTCACATTATTCTAAACATTCATAATAAACAATTCATTCCCTTTTACGTAATCATTCACGTTAACATAAACATTTACATTAACCTAATCGTTCTCATTAATCTAGTCCTTCACATTAATCCAAACATTCACATTATCCTCATCATTCACATTAAACTCATCATGAAATTCGTGTACTGCATGGATAAGAGAGAATAAAATGTACAATTTTTTGAGGATTTAGACAACTTGCTTTCAATTGGTGTCCATTTCTGTCAATGTTAAGCTATATTCTAGTTATCTCAATTATCTACCCATAGAGGCTTTAACCCGAAAATGTATTTTGATAATCCTATATTTTCTAAAGATTTCACCTATTTCATTCTAACAAAAGGAAAGTCAACCGGAAGTACTTACACTTATAATTCGCGATGGTAATTTATCTGACAGAAGAGTCACGTCTCATCCCGCGCCACTTCACCACCAATTTGAGAACTAGACTTTTCCGTGCGACAAAACACAAGAAAACAAACAAACCTTGGCAGCCATGAGCTAAGACATAGACCACCCAGAGAGAAGGTACTTCAGTAAACAGGGCGATGAAGTAACACACAGATCTGAGAGCCATGAGAAGTGTTAGATTCAGACAGATAAAAAATTGTCGAGATCCGCCCTTATATTCTGTCGTACTCAAGTGACGGAAAGCTACGCTTTTTCGAATGAGGGAAATAATAATGACTAAACTGATCAGTGACAAGAGCAGGCAGACCACGACTGGAATCCCAAATACAATCATGGCTGCTTTGTGATTTCCTATCCAGCAATCATTGTATTTTCCATATTCGATTGTGACGTAGCCAAGCTTGTCAAGCAAGAAACAGACACCCGAAACAAGAATGGGGAAGCACCAACACACCACTGACGTGCAATAAAAGGATTGGTTACCATTGGACTCTACAGGTTTGTAGTAGAGAGTATACGCCAGATGGACTGACATAAATGCCAACCAAACAAACGATGACAACCAGGCGGCATGATGGCAGCTAGCGAATATTTCACAAACCAAACCTGTTGGATAATTGCTAAATAAGAACAAAAGATGAGCGACCAACAGTGATATGGACATTGACAAAACTATTTTTCCTGGAACATTTTTCCTTAGTTCTGGGAAAAGAACATAAACAAGAAAAACTAGCATCAGAGAGACGATGGATACGATAGAGGACGCAAGGGTACAATAGTACTCTACGTCTGAACTTGGGGTGAACCTGTTATCAAGCTGATGACCAGATATGTAACTGGAACAAATGAAAGCGCCATTACTTGTTAAGATATAAGAATTTTTAGAAAATGTGCTAAATACATCTTTGCCAAATCTATTTTTCAAAGTAAATGCTATGTGGCTTAATTTGTCATCACGAGTAAAGTCATCAAACAGTTCTTGTATGAAAGCGACTTCATCCTCAATGTCATCATCATCATTGTGTGGCAGGATGAGTTCACCTCTAAAGATGAAAAACTCATTCCACTTAAGCTGTATGTAAATAGCTTGGGGGCACATTTCAGAGGTCAAATGTTTAACACACAAAGGCATGGCGAGGCGGTGAAGCTTCAGTTCTGGAACACTGCTCATGAACATCTGGTACTCAGCATTAAACCACAGTCGGCCACTGTCTTGAAGCTCATATACATCCAGATATATAACATTGAGATTCATCGGACATCTGTCAGCTTGAACGATGTATGTTTGTAGTCTCCTGTCAGGGTTACAGCCAAGGTTTTGGCTTCTAGAGTCAGTGGATGAAAATCGTTTTAACATATTTGTCAATTTTATTTGTTTCAGTAAAAATCGTTGAGTAATGGCGTCTGAAGCGAGAGACGTTGACATGTTGTTGACGATTATCTCCAAATTTTTAAAAACCTCGGGACTTTCGTAAGAGAAAAATATAGAAAAGCAAACAATATTTTTGTCCATTGGGCCCTGATTATTTTCATTTGAGTTTTTATAATCAGCACTGTTTTGCTTTGTTTTGTTAATGTCTTGTGAAAGATTCGTTGTTTCTTTCTGCAACTTTTCACACAATTGTGTGTAGATATCATCATAACCTGGTTGACAAAATGTGGTTATTAAACTGTTTGTAACTGGCTTATTTGTTTCTTCATAGTTGTTCTTATTTTCAAGAGCTGCCTGTAAACAAATGGATTCCCTGTCGTCGTCAATGGTGATGTCAACGTTTTTTTCAGTCATTGTCCGCGTTCTTTCACTGACCACGAAACAACGAATCACCTCGCCATTATGGCACAACACACTTTCAGCTATGTTTAGTTTGAGTTCAGTAACTTCTCTTCTCATAAACTCCAATAAATAATTTAAAAACTCCAAACTTATTTGAGTAAAATTTTTTGAGCCTCTTTCTGGGTATGAAGCATTTGCGTTGGACAAATTTTCCCCTGGAGACGAAAAAATTCGTTCATCTAAATACTGGAAACCTTTACTGAATTGATATCCAGGTATGCTGTCTTCAACTACACCTGTGCCTGGCAGTGAGGTCGTGAGGTATTTGAAATTCATACAAACAGCAAAGAGTTCCTGTTTTGCAAACGTGTGAGATTTCATACTTAGTAAACTCAAAGAACTCAAAGTACGACTGAAATTACACATAGTTCCGTTTGCGTCTTTGCCATTGCAATGAACTTCTTGATAGCATCGTGTTGCCAGTCCAATGCTGTCGTTGCTACACAGAAACGAAACGTTACTCTGGAAATTTGAGAGCTCTGGAAAATTAGTTTCCACGCGTTCCAATTGACTGACCATTGTCTGAACACTGAACATCCGTTTTCTAAAATCAAAGAGTACCCGAAAACTCGTCAAACTTTTGAATGAGTCAGGCATCAATACTTTGCAGGAGATGTACCACTTCAAACACAGATAATCTTTCGTGTCCTTGTCCATTCTCCTCAAGACTGAGGAGTAGCAGTTTGGGTTCCACAGCAGGGCGAGTACTTTATAATTATTAATTAGCTGATCGTTAAGACTGAATGGCCATAAATACCTCCGGCACAACGTATGGGAAAAGTTGGTGTTGGAAGATGAAACTCTCTTTTCAGTGGGATTTTTATCAGACATATCGCTAACTGTACTAAGAGTTGGTTTCTCCCAGGTTTCCATGCACACTCGTGTGTCTTCTTCATATTCATAAAAAGAGTAGACGTTCCGGCAAGTGTAGTTATTGATAATTTCCTGTAAATTCGTGTGTGACTCTACTTTGAAATATTGTTTATTGTCTCCACAGTTAATCGTTGCGCCCAGCGATACCATTGAGAGAGGATTTATCCCGTTGCATATGCCACAAAAAACATTATAAATGTGAAATTTAAAATCTAATTCTCTAAATACCATTTCAGTGTGCAGCAACGGGTGTTTTGCAGAGGTATAATAATGATCCTTACTCGCTTCTTCACAACTCAGCTGAATCTCATCCATCGAGATTCCTTGAAAATAGCGCAAACTTTTGGAGTCCCGCTTGTTGATTTTCTCATAAAGTTCTGAAAATCTCTGCATAGTTTCTTCGTCTCTTCCACATTCCGTTACCATGAAAACTTTTAAAAAGCTGGTCCCAACACATGACGACAACTCCAGCCATTTTATGGCCGTCTTCAATCTGACCACTTGGCTGTAGGACGTGTACTTGGACAAGGTCGCGTTCAACATGGCGTCGTCGCTCTGGTCAATGGAAATGGAGAGACACTCCTGATAGAAGTCCTCGCAGCAGTCGCCGTACAGCCAGCACACGTCGTCGCAGTAACAAATCATTTTTGTACCGACTTGGCCACATCGTTGAAAGCAGGTATAGTGTGAGTTGCAATTCTCTAATGGCCCCACATCACGTTTGACTTTCCAGTCCATTGAATATTCCATAGCAGTTGCTAAATTAAAACACTGAGTCATTTTCATACCCGTATGTATGTCGATCCCGCCAATCCCTGAAGGATCTGTCCTTGTACCATTCACGAGAGTTTTTCCATCTCCGACAACTGGGGTGTTTCTCATCTCGTTATGTGTTGTCGTAGTAGCTGTTAATGTAAACAATTCATTTTATTTTTGGTGTGTACATTAAGGTTTTTGTTTGTTTTTTTTTTTAAACGGAAATTCTATCATAACTGATAGCAAAGCACACAAAAAACGTTATGTCACTTCAAATCTTTTACATTAACGTCGCTTTTGTTCGTAGGTGTCAACATTTTTTTGGACGGCTAATTGACCCACATACCATCAACCTCTCGTGCTGAAACCATTTCAGCCCTAAAATAAGTTGTTCCTGTTTTTCAATTGAAGTGGCTATTGTTACCCGGGTACCAATTAGGTGCAGCTTTTTTTTGCTTTGGAATTTAAAAGAAAATTCCCGATAACTAAGCTAAATGTGATTGTTTTGAAAACAACTTTTTTGCGTACATTTATCTTCTGTTTTTCTAAAATTGCTGGCGTAATAAATCTGCGGAGAAAAAAGGCGGGTGGGTCATTAGAATATTAATAAAGCAAAGGAGCGTGAACAATCGTTTGGTGGCGAGTCTTCGAAGAAGTGGCCCGGGGGGCGGGGGAGGGGTGGGGGCTTATTGGGATACTTATAAAGTGCGTTTCTTAAAAACACGTTTTGTCAAATTTTTAGTTCCCAAAACTTGCTCGATATTACGTTTTATAAGAAAAACTTTTTTTTTTTAAGGGTTGTTTAACTTTAAATGATCGTTTGGCCGAGCAAACTGTAAATAGTCCATTTTTCTTTTAATTAATGTTTTATAAACATATTTTTATACAATCTATTGTTTTTTTTTTTGGGCCCCCGATAAATTAGCTGTGCGATATAGAGGCGGGCGTCAAGATCAGGGTTTCTTTCAGGCATACCTCCGGTGGGGCACAACCCCCCCCCCTCCCGAGCAAGTCAAGTGCTCCCCCCCCGGGGGAAAATGTGTAAGAAAAAAAAATAAAAAAATAAAAAAATACTCTAAATTAAATTTTTATAATATTTTTAAAAAGTAATTGAAATTTGTGCCTTTCATCGATTTCAATTAATGGAACAAATAAAATATCGCTTTGTTCGATATATATTGATGATCCATATCGTTCTGGTTAATCTTGTTACAGGCTCGCAGAAATCGATATATAAATATCGTATCGTTTTGAAAACTGGTCGCTCCTGATCATACGCTAAAATCTTACTTTTGCTTCTTCGCATATATTGGTATTTTTTTAATTTAATTACATTTTGCAGCTGCACAGGTTGAAAGACTTTTTAATAACGCTGTATTAAACTACCTTTACGTCGATATAAATGTCTATAAATAATTCTTGCTAAGTAATAAACATGTGCAATCTGTTTTCAAATTATATTGTATAATAGCATCATGCTTTAAAAGAAAATCATTTTTAGCAAACATTTTAATGTAGTAGATTCCATAGTAGATGTATACTGACTTAGATAAAATGAAAACTTAAAAAAAAGAACAACAAGAAAAACACTATATTTTAAAACAAAAATTAAGGAATTTACCGTTTGCATACAAATAGTGGACATTTCATCAATAATTATTAAATCGAGTGCGTTTCTAATTTTTTAAAAACAGTTTCAGGAACATAGTAAAATGATTTATTTTTTTAAAATACTTAGTCTCTATTTATTAAATCCCCAACGACTTTTCTCTGTTAATATGATAATAATAAACAATCTTCTCAAGCTGTTTGAACTTTTTTGAAAAAAAATTATTTTAAGATGATAATCCAGTAGAAAGAATACATATATTTAAATTAAACAACGTTTTTTTTAAAAAAACGAATATATCGATTATCTTGTAATTTCCATTTTTGGTAGTAGTTTTAAAAAAATGGAATTGGTAAAAAACATAGATAGATAGTATAATATCGAAGTGGCAAGTTGTAATGATCTAAAGCAAATTATAGTAGTATAAAAATCTTAATTAACATTTCAATCAACTGAATATTGAGAATTTAAACTTTATTTTTATTCGAAAAAAATCAGACATTAATAAATATAGGATGTCTTTTGTAAACAACTCATGACTTCTTAACAATTATGTCGGATACATATGATTTATAAAAAATACCAATTTTGAAAACCCATAAAGATTTAGTCTATAGCCTTTGTACAGAAAAGCTTTTTTTCTTCTTTTTGGTGAAACTTGGAAATATTTAGGAATAAATGTATGTTTTTGTTTTGTATTTTTCGTTCAAAATTGTTAAACTATTTTAGCATTTCTTTTTTGTGATGGATCCCTTTTTTTGGAAGGAATTCTTTTTAAAAATTATTTTTTAGTAAATTCATTATTTTTTATGTAGTTGACCCCAAAAATATTTTCAATAACACACTTAGTCAAGCAGAGACGTCGCTTGACTTTTTGTGACACCCGTGCTACTTTTCAGTTTTATCCTTCCCTACCTAGCAGTAAAAGTTGATCATTTAATTTAATTACAGCCCAACTTTAAGTCCCTAAAATATACGAGGCCCCATGCAGCTATACGGGTTGCAGACCTCACACGATGGCTGTAAGGTCAAATGACACATAAAATCTAAACTAGCATTTCTATCGTTGCTCTCCAGTTAAGTGTTTAAGGATGCTAAAATAAATTTAACTATGTAAAAAAAATGCATTCTTGCATTTTGAATTTATGAAAAATTTTCCGGGGCCTATAAAGTTTTAAGGGGCGAGTCTAAGCTAGGGAGTATCTCTCGATAAAAAAGCATACCCTAAGGGCTCCCAACTGGACTGAATTTATTTAATATTGTGCTGGTGGAAGAGTTAGTGATGTCCTGTTATTTCTAGCGCTTCCCACCCAAATGTCTGAAATGTTTACATCACTGGTGCTTCATCTCATGTAGGGCCCTGGCCTGCTCCACCAAATTCTTCCATTCGGATCGATCCATCGCTTTACACCTCTATGTGCGAACCCCAACCCTTTTAAGTCCTTCTCTACATCGTCAATCCATCTCATTCTTGATCGACCTGTGAGCCGCCTGCCCCTAGGTTTCTGCCTGTAGATCGTTTTTGCTGCTCCAGAATCCGGCATCCTTTCAATGTGTCCTGCCCGGGGCAGTCTGCCTTTTTTATATTGTTGTGACTATGGATGTGTATTTGTACAATTGATATAGCTTTTGGTTTGTACGGATTCCCAAAACAAAATTGTCTATCATCGGGTCATATATTTAGCAGGTTCTCTGCTTTTCTGGTAGGAACCAAGTCTCACTTTCTTAAGTTACTACTGGTCTTATGATAGTGGTGTATTCTGCCTTCTTAATTCCCCTAGAGAGGTTTTTGCTTTGAAGTAGCTTTTGTAAATTGAAATAAGAACGGTTGCATGCTGTTATTCTTTCTTGCACCTCCGATTGTATTTCCTTTTGCTTATTTATAGTCACCCCAAGATATTTGAAAGTGGCTACGCTCTCAAAGGTTTAGTTGTTTATATTGATGTTGTCATCAGTTCGTATTTCCTGACATTATCATATATATTGCCTTCGCTTCATTTACATCGAGACCAGCTTTGAACGTGAGATCTTCAAGTTCCCTGAAAGTTTTAATTATACCATCATTGCTGTTTCTACCAAGTATCGCTATATCGTCTGTGTAGGCCAGGTATTGCAGTGGCTGGCTTTATAAAGTTCCTTATGGTTGTTCTGTACCACCTCTCAGGTGATCACATGTATGTTTCTAATGCCTTTTTCTAAAGTGATTTTGAAAAGGATACACGGATGTCCTTGTCTGAGGCCCAGATTAATTGGGAACTTCCTCAAGTACTCTCCCTGTACTTTCACTCTTCTTTTGGAGTTATCCATCGTCATATTTATGAGTCGGGTAGATTTGTTAGGGACTCCAAGTTCCAGGAGAGCATCGTACATGTATATCCTGTCGATGCTATCATAAGCTGATTTGTAGTCCACATATAGTTGGTGTATGTTGATGTTGTATTCTTAGCATTTCCTTACGAGACATCTAATAGTAAATATATGAATGTCTGAAAAACCTCTTCACACATTGTCTGAAAGATACATTGAATTTGCAATAAAATACATCACTGCATTTTGAATTTATTATTTTAAATTAAGGTGACCCCTGCCCTCACTTTTGCTCATGACTCTTCGGATTCCTCAATTTCTGCTAACCCCCACCCCCTTTTTTTTCCTTGACGTGAATCAGTGTGACTTAACGGGGTTGAATCTAATCTTGTGTCAAATGATTTTCTTCGGCGCACCACAACCAAAATAAATTTAGTTTATGTATGGCAATAAAAAAATTATTTTCCCTGATCAATGATAGTCTTATCAAAACATTCGAATCATGTATACTCCAAAATGCACCTATTGATTGTTAAATAATCACACATTTTCTGGTTAGGAAAGCCATCGGGATGCTCGATTGCTGCGCTAATTCCCGATAACAATGGCAGCATTACTTGCCCTGACAACCAATTTTGGTGCTGATATATACACTGTCCAGCGGCGTGCCTAGTGCTAGAGCCACCCTAAGTGGGTTAAATTTTTGCCGCGCTACCTTTCTCGATGGAAACTCTGCAGATGTCCGAAAATCCCGCCGCTCAATCTAAAGAAAAAAGGACACATGGGAAGACCAAATGTTCGCCCACCCCCCACCTTCTATGTCACTGGCGTGAGTCTTTGGTGCCAGGGGACAAGTTTCATTTTTACTCCCCCCCCCCGCTAAAACCCATTATTTTCATCCATTAACACTACAGCCCATTAGATGCCCCCGCTAGGCAGGCGCCCGGGGACATATGTCCACCTTAGCTACGCCTCTTTCCAATGGCACTGCTTCCCCCGAAAATCTGAATACCCCCCCCCCCCCGGGAGAATTATCGTCTGAAAGAAACACTGGTCAAGATCTCTTACTTAGGGACCTAACCTTTCTGTTTTTAATATTGAAGACAACATTTTTCATTGAGATGGGTAAGTCAGAGAGAAACGATTAATTAATCAAAGCTCTAGTCGCTTGCGGCAGTGATATATTTTTTTTGTACATCATCACATCAGGGAGCCGAAGTTTCATTAAAGTTTCATCTTAAATTCTGAGTTCTTGTGTTGATGAGCTTCTGTAAATTCTGAAAGCAAGACTGTGTGTCTTGTCTGACACGTTCAATGTTGGATGACCTTCTGTAAATTCTGATAACGACGGCGTAAATTTGTAAAAAAAAATAAATGATAATGTGATATTAACCAAGGGCAGAGTTTCATTAGCTCTTACGATGTGTGCTCACTCAACACACTTAGTTTGGTTTTTGGTGATTCCTAGCATGCATTAGTGAAAGCGTTTGACGTCCTTGAGAATAATTGAAAGGATCAAACGGGGGAAACCAATATCAAGTACTTAGATTGGTATTTATTCAAGCACACGGAATGTGAAAGTTTGGCCTAAGAGAACACCGGCAATGTCATCAAAAGTTGTCTTCGGCAAACGGCAATGACAGGCAATGACGGGAAATGGGTGAAAATGTAATAATAAATGATATAGGTAATAGCTTTTTAAAAAAATAATTAAAGTTTGAAGGCAATGTTCATGGGTCTTGGAGGTAGAAATGAACATTTTAAAAATGAAGGCAATGTTCATGGGTCTTGGAGGTAGAAATGAACATTTTAAAAATGAAGGCAATGTTTATGGGTCTTGGAGGTAGAAATGAACATTTTAAAAATGAAGGCAATGTTCATGGGTCTTGGAGGTAGAAATGAACATTTTAAAAATGAAGGCAATGTTCATGGGTCTTGGAGGTAGAAATGAACATTTTAAAAATGAAGGCAATGTTCATGGTTCTTGGAGGTAGAAATGAACATTTTAAAAATGAAGGCAATGTTCATGGTTCTTGGAGGTAGAAATGAACATTTTAAAATGAAGGTAACAAACAATAACTAAATCAGGTAGACGGTGAGG